>CAJNDS010000824.1:677500-892067 GCA_905221605.1 Symbiodinium natans
CTTTATACCTTTCTTGTTAGGGATCAGCTTTTGCGGGCATCCCAGCGTCATCAGGGTTGTTTTAGGGTCTGCCTTAACAAAGTCCAATTCGAAGGCTACTGAAGATATGTGACGCCGATAAGTCACTGACATCTGACCTACGATTAGTCCCCGTCAACTACCAGCGCGTACCTTTTCCTTGAACCCCTTGTAAACAGCACCCGTGGGACACGAAGACACTACCTCAAGCGGCAGCGGTGTAGCCTAGCCTCCGAAATATTTTCTTTCAGTTTCTGTGTCAGCCTTTTCAGTCTCTCTAATCAGAGCGAC
Organism: Symbiodinium natans; assembly: GCA_905221605.1. Classification (NCBI taxonomy): domain Eukaryota; class Dinophyceae; order Suessiales; family Symbiodiniaceae; genus Symbiodinium; species Symbiodinium natans. The sequence goes on from CAJNDS010000824.1 coordinate 677,810, forward strand.
GGCGACGGCTGCAATTTTTTTCACTGGTTAAGCAACGCGCAGCCCCATTCGGAGCTGTGCATCAGCGAGTGATTGACTCAAGATTTGCATGTGGGCCTGATAGTACTACCCTGCAACAACATGGGCTATGGGTTGTAAGGAAGTGTTTGTGGTTTAGGATATAGGACTCGGTTCAGAGTATCCCAAGTCCTGCGCAGCAACTGTGCGGATCGGTGGGTGTGACCGATTCCCTAAGCCGATTTTCAAGCTTTCCGAGTCGATCCACGACTTGCAATGCTTAGCGATTTGTCTCTGTCTGTGATATCTCGGCAGGTGTTAGAGGAATGACCCTGCCTAGCCAAAACCCTAAACCTTAAATACGCCTCTTCGCGTGAGACTTAGCATTCTTCGTGGAAGGCCCCAAGGGCATGCCAGTCGTTCGCAGCCGCAGAGGCTAGCTTCTGGAAGGTAGGCTTCCTACTGGTGTGAAAAGCGCAAGTTATGCTCGGATACTGGGGTAGAGCCCTAAACCTAAACACTAAACTCTGTTGGCTGCTGGAAGATTCAAGCTTCCGTGCGCAAAGCCTTAGTACTGCGAGAAATTTGGTTATTCTGTGTTATGATTACCGTGATAGTTTTCATGGGGGGGTCCGAAAAAAAGGGGTAATTACCCTTTCGGGGGTTCCTACAAAACGAAGGACCGTCGTATTTTGGGGTATATTCGGGCACCCTACCTTAGGAAATGCCCCTATGATGCTTCTGCTTGTGGTGATTGTTTCAGGGCCAGGGCTTGTTGTGAGACCCGTTCCTGACCCTCTAGCGCAAGGGTCGCTGTGGACCACGGTAGCTCATGAGGTATTATAAAATGGACTGAAATCCTCCGGTCTTTCGGGGTCTTCTGAGCCCTAAACTCTACACCCTTTATGGTAATTACAGGGTTATAAAGGGGAGTGTAAGGCGCAGAATTCCACCAACTCCCTTACTCAGATCCAGAAAGTTCAGGAATGCTGGTCGCCGCGCGAACGGCGACCTCCGTGCAGCCGGTCGCAACGCGCGTCTGGAGCCGCACGAAGACGGGGACTTGTTTCACAGCTGTTTGGGGGCAGGGGGGGATGGGGTGGGCGTTCTAACTCAAGGTCTGCCAGTCTACCGATTATGAACTATGGGGTTAAAAGGGTTCAGGGTAATTGCTCATGTATGCGTACCATGTGTAAATTAGAGATTTATGTATCCACACACACACACACACGCTTTGGTTGAACAATCCCCTCCTTACCGACATCTTTTTCTTTAGCCTTCAGAAACCTGGGCAAAGGCGAGGTTTCTGCATGGCATAGCTGAGCAGAGCCCGCTCTTCTCCCCCCGCACACACACGCACATTAGGGTTTAGGGTTTAGGGTTTGGGGTTTGGGGTTTAGGGTTTAGGGTTTAGTACACACACACACACCACAACCGAAACCCTAAACCTGAACATTAAGAAGAGTATGAGCGGAAACATAAGAGCTCAGTGGAGCATGGCGCAAGACAAATGTGGAAGTCCCAAAGCTCGAAAGACACCCCAAAGGCTCGCGTTTTTGCCTTACCAGGCCTGGGCTTAGGCATCAGGGTGGAAGTGCTATAACCTCTAAAACCCCAAACCCTAAACCCGAAATGCCCTAAACGGGTGACAGCGCTATAACCTCTAAACCCCAAACCCTAACCCCCAAATGCCATAAACCCCCATGTACCTTATGGGTATAGACTTGGGCCCCAAAGCACAAGTATTAACTCCCCATGCAGATCATGGACCCTTACGGCAACACCCTCGCTGATGTGTCCCTTAGAGTGCTTACACTACCTGATCCATAATTACGTGCAATTTGGGGGGATGCCCTAAACCCTAAGCCCTAAACCCTCAGGTCGTAGACCTTGCTCTAAACCCTAAACCCTGCGCCCTAAACCCTAAACCCTAAACCCTAAGCCCTAAGCCCTAAGCCCTAAACCCTAAACCCTAATGCATCCCCCCGAAGTCAAGTCAGGAAATCTTGGGCGGGCTCGGTGGCGAGGGCGCTGAAGAACCCGGACCGTGCCACCGGTCTCTGTGTGTCTTAGGGCGTGCAGGGTTTAGGGTTTAGGGTTTAGGGTTTTAGGGTTTTTGGGGTTTTTTGGGTTTTAGGGTTTTAGGGTTTCAGGGTTTCAGGGTTCAGGGTTCAGGGTTTCAGCAGGTCGCCAAGCAGGAGGTTCGCGATACTGTGGCAAAAGCATACGGGCTCCTATGCAGGGAAAAGGAACCCATTGAGGGAACTCAAGAGGGCTCACCGGCCTAAGCCTATGCCTGATCACCTCAAGCTCAGAAGCCCCTAAACCGCTCTCCCCAGTGGTGTTTCGCAGTTTACCCTGCAGTAGACTCTAGACCCGAAACCCTAAACCCCTAAACTCCTAAACCCCTAAAACCCTAAACCCCTAACCCCTTAAACCCCTAAACCGCTAAACCCTAACCTCTAAACCCTAAACCCCTGAAACTCCCAAAATTGGTCTTCAGGGCCCAGCGTTGTTGGGACTCAGGAGGTTCTGCACATGGCACCCCGGAACATCAGATCTCACCCTCACGGAGTTTTAGGGTCAGGGTTTTAGGGCTTGGGGTTTTGGAGTTGGGGTTTTAGGGTTTGGGGTTTAGGGCTTAGGGCTTAGGGCTTAGGGCTTCGGGCTGAGGGCTGAGGGTTGGGGATTTAAGGTTGGGATTTTTGGGTTTAGGGTTTCGGCGTTCCTGCGGCTGCGAGGACTGGCCGGTGGTCCTTTGGAACATCATCGCTCTGCCAGGCGAGGTGTCAAGGGAAGACGAAACCCTTTGAGCCCAAGAATTTCGAATCCGAAGTCGGGGTTTCCGAAATTGGGGGTACCCTTTTTGGGGCCCTAGAAGGGGGTTCTATTCTATTTAATGTAGGGTATAAAAGGGATACCCCCTATGTTGGGAAAGGCCCAAGTTGTTTTGGCCCTTTTCGGGGTTCATTCAGCTCGCCAGGAACAAACCTTATTGTAAACCCAAACCCTCCCACTTCATGAAGACGACTCTGAGGGTTCTCAGGGTGCTCGGCGCGAGCTAAACTCAGCTCTGAACCTCCTCGGGCCTTGAGGAAACGCCAGGGCTGAGGGCTGAAGGCTTAGGTCTTCGGGCTGAGGGCTTAGGGCTTAAGTCACAGCTGGAAACTGCGACGCCTGCACAGCTGCAACCGCGCCCTAAGTCCTGCCTGAGCCCAACTCCAAACTTCAAAGCCCTCCCCAACAGGCCCAAGTACCCCTGTAACAAAGGGCCCGACAACCCCAAACACTAAACCGGTACTTGATGGCATCTTGAAGGGCGTTTTTTTTTTAATTTCGGATGCCCCTAAAGTTCGGATGCCCCCTAAACCTTAAATCCGAAACCAACCAGAGCCGGGACAAAAGGTCTAGGATTTCGAAAATCCTGAACAAGAACATACCGGTAAAGGTCCTTACTTGGCTTGCTGCATGGTTTGGGACTAAGCGGGCTTTGAGGCATATTTGGGGTGTTTACGATAATAAGGAACCCCTAATATAGAACCCCCCCAAATAGTAGGATACCCTTAGAAGAAGGACCCCCAATAATGTCCCCCTAATCTTGTACTCCCCCCCATTTTTGGTGCTTTTTGGGATGCTCGGGAGAACTTGGGGATATGGAGGTCGCACCACATGGCGTCTCTTGCGACACCTTGGAGAGGCCCGCGGAAAGGTTGCAAAGTAGTTGGTTCCAATTACCCTATTACAAGGCTCTAAGGCCTCTTATTTTAGGGTTTTTGGGTTTAGGGTTTATAGGGTTTGGGGTTTATAGGGTTTAGGGTTTATAGGGTTTAGGGTAGGGGCTTAGAACCCCAAGGCTCTTAGGCCTCTCTTATTTTAGGGCTTTTGGGGCCCAAAGGCCTTCTTCTATAAGGTTTTTGGGGGCTATTTTGAGCCTAAGCGTTTTGTTGGGGGGGCATGAAGCCTAGAGCCATAGGCCATCAACACAATCGAAGCAAAGTGCCCTTATTCCTCTCATAAGCAAATATGTTTAGGAAACTTCCGTGTCAGGTAAACACTGCACCCTCACCCTCGAAGTCTATAAACAGGATCCCTCTTCCGCAGTATCCTAATAAGTGCTCTGGGCAGAAGGGGGGCGGTTGGCGGTTCTGGTTTGTGACAACTTTTTTTGGTGCAGTTTCCAACCCTAAACCCTAAACCCTAAACCCTAAACCCTAAACCCTAAACCCTAAACCCTAAGCCCTAAGCCCTAAGCCCTAAACCCTAAACCCTAAACCCTAAACCCTAAGAAGAGGGTTTCGAAAGCAGGCCATGGGCTCCGCCTTGCATTCGCTACAGCGCTGGGCCCACGGGCTGCTGAATTCTTGGAGGACAGGGGTGAGGGTTTAGGGTTTTGGGTTTTGGGTTTTGGGTTTAGGTTTAGAGGCTAGGGTTTGGGGTTTAGGGTTTAGGGTTTAGGGATGAGGCCCAGGGCACAGGTTTGAAGGGATTACGGGGTTCAGGGTTAGAGTTTAGGGCGTTGGGTTGAGAGCTAGGATGCCCAGTAGTGCCCTTATTCCCTTTTTTTGGGGGTTAGGTTCCCTTACAAACCGCTTTAAGCAAAAAAGGGTACCCTCTTTAATCCTGGGTTACTGAGCATCCTAGAGAGGGTAAGTTCAGAGCTCAACGTGAGTGTGTACCAGGAGTGGTCTAGATGTAACCCTATACCCTATACCGTATACCCATCCCCTATGATTACCATATGTATATATATATATATGGTCATATATATATATATATATATATATGGTCATATATATATATATACATACCTGCAACTACCTTGCCCCCTGCACTTTACCCCACCGGTGACCTGACACCCCAGGCTTGGGGATCAGGGGGTTGTTGCTATGGGGCTCTGGCTGTGCTCGGCAGCCTGGTTCTCGGGAGTTGCGAATCCGGGTTTCGGGTTCCAGGGAAACCGAGGCCAGCAATGCTTTGAAGCAGCTTAGGGTGGGTTAAGGTTGCTGCAGGGTTGAGGCTTTCGGGTTCAGGTTTAGGGTAAGGGGGTGAAGGTTTCCGGGGGCTTGGGTTTAGGTTAAGGTTGAGGGTGAAGCAGCATGCTCAGCCGCTCAAACCTGCTTCTGCCCTAAAGCGCTGGAAGTAGACAACCTGGATCAAAACCTAGGCCCTGAGAAGACCGAATGCCCTAAACCCCAAAAGATCCAACAGCAATTCCGAATTCCCTATCAACAACAACTAAAAACCCGAGCAGCCTGAACCCTGGACCGGCAATCTTTCCTAGAATCCGGTGGGCTAGGATGGGGCAGCTACGACGCCGCAGCGACACAGTGGAAGAGGCCCTGACAAGGTTTTGGGATTTCGGGGGCTTAGGTGTGCTGAAGTTAGCCCTTATATACCCCACATAAATACACACACACACACAAACGCACACCTTTGTCTCTTTTTTTTTTTTTGGGGGGGGGGGGGGGGGTGGTGGGTCAGCTCGGTGCCCTTATCAACCTACGACCTACGATTCCTAGCCATGGACGCTCCTGCTGAGTCTTTTTGTGGATGGTTGAATCTACGCCTAGTTTATAGGTTCATGGCGCGTGGAGGGTTGGGGATTTTCTAAACAGCAGGACCTTAGACCATAAGCCCTAAACCCCAAACCCACGTCAAATGATTAAACTCTAAAGCCCTACAATCCTAAACCCCCCCAAACCCTGGCAAGCGTAAACTTGAACCGTAAAACTCAAGCAGCCCTGAAGCCGGAATTCCCCCAACACGCAGAATGAGAGTCAGGTACATGGGCCCTCAGGTCAAGTAGGGAGTGACCAACCCTTGGAAAATATACTGACGCCCTTACCAACAGGTTTAGGGTTCAGTGTTGCCTCACAAGCCCTAAGCCGCCAGCGAGGCACCCGCCCCTCGATTCCGATGGCCGTGGCAGCGGCCGAACAAGCCGCCAGAGCCTCCGAAAGCCAAGAAGGAGCCGAAAAGGGAACATTGGGTTTAGGGTTTAGGGTTTAGGGTTTAGGGTTTAGGGCTGAGGGCTGAGGGTTGAGGGTTTAGGGTTTAGGGTTTAGGGTTTGGGTTCATAGGGAGTACACTGTACACTTTTGGGAATACTATAATCTCCACAAAACCAAAAGTGTTCACTTTATTTCGGGCTGATGAGCTCAGCAACTAGGATCCTGATGTTGTTGCAAAGTATCAAATTGGAATCTAACCGTCCTTCTTGGGCAACCAGGCTCCTTAGTACACCGAAAGAAAGGTTGGGCTCATAAGCGTTTATTGGCCAAAAAGGATTGTAAGGGTTGGAGCGTACATGTTTATGGCATTTTACTGTTTGTAGGGCGTCGAGGGGAGGAAATCGGTGTTTCGGTTGTCTTCTCAGACATATGAGCAAATCTACACACACATATACATATGTGTATATATGTATATATATATATAGATGCTACCCCCCCCAGGAGAATCTACCTTTTCAGGTAATCTTGGATCTTGGATGGGTTTAGGGTTTAAGGTTTAGGGTTTAGGGTTGAGTGATGGTACCCCCCCCCCCCCCAATCTTATGGTTCGAGGCGTACCGTCCTTCCTTCTCCATTATCTGCAATTGATATACAGTACATATACCCTATATACATACATGATGTGGGCACTTATCCTACTTTGTCTTTGCTTTTCCTAGCCCTATGGGATTTAAAGTTCAAGAGTTTAAGCCTCAAACCCTATAGGGTTACAAGGTTCTGTTACTGTAGGGTTTAGCGGGTTTAGGGTTTAAGGATTCTAAACGTGAGCCCTGTAAGGCTTCAGGGTTTGTCGTTGAAACAGTAAAGGGGTTAAAACCCTACAAGGTTTCGGGTTACGATTTTTTAATTCCTAAGTCTTAAACCACAAAAGGGTAAACCATGTAGGGTTTAAACCCTATAAGGGCCAGGCCCGATAGGGTTCTAGAGATACACCCTGAATAACCCTAAAGCTTTACATCCTATAGGGTTTAAATATTTCAACCTAAACCCTAAACCTTTAAACCTATAGAGTTTAAAGGCCACCTATTCGGTTTAAATACCTAACCCTATAGGGACTCTATAGGGTTTAAGGTTCAAGCCTTTAGGGTTACAGATTGAATGCCCAAGCCTTAGGTTTTAATCACTAGATCTTGCACCTGTAAAATCCTATGGGGCTTGCAGATTGTAATGCCTAAACCTCAAGGCTAAATTCCTAAACTTCATTCGCCTTCAAAACCTAAGGTCTGGGCATTTATACTTTTAGCGCCTTTAGGGTTAAGACCTTGGAACCTTCATAGGGTTTTAGGGTTCTGACCCTAAAGGGTTTAGGGTGAGGTTGAAATGTCTAAACCTTAAACACTTAAGGTTTAAACTCTATGGGCTTAGGTTTGAATGCATGAGTCTTAATTAAACCCTGAACCTTTACACCTTAAACCTATAGGGTTTAAAGGTTAAGGGCTTAGGTTCAATTGCCGGTTAAATGCCTGAATCTTAAACCTGTAGGGTTTAAAAGTTAAGGGTTTTGGTTTAATTCCCGGCTTAGAATTGAAATCCTTAAATCTTACACCCTAAACCTTTAAACCTTAACCCTATAGGGTTTAAAGGTTAAGGGTTAAGTTTAGTTGCTTAACCTTGAAACCCCATAGGGTTTAAAGGTGTAGGGTTTAAGGTGTAGCCCTAGATCCTATAGGTTTAAGGCATAGCGATTAAAACCCTAAACCTGTAGGGTGTCGGGGCTTCTCTTAAATCCTTAACGCCTTAAAGCCTTAACCCCGATAGGGTTTTAGAGACAAGCCCAGCCCAAACAACCCTTAACCTTAAGAAAAAAACCCTGGAGCTGGAGCGGGAGCGGAGCGGAGCGGAGGGAGGGGGGGGGGGGGGGGGGGGGGGGGGGGGGGGGAAGGGGGGGGGGGGGTGGGGGGACGGGGGGGGGGGAGAGAAGGGACTGGGGGGGGGAGGGGGGGGGGGGGGAGGGGGGGGGGGGGGGGGGAGCTGGGGAGGAGAGGGGGGGGGGAGGGGGGGGGGGGGGGGGTGGGGGTGGGGGGGGAAGGGGGGAGGGGGGGGGGGGGGGGGAGGGGGGGGCGGGGGGGTGCCGAGGCAAACTTGGAAAACCCCCCCGCCCGCCCCCCCCCCCCCCCCCCCCCCCCTCCCCCCCCCCCCCTCACCCCCCCACTAAAGCAAACCCGACTGCTTATAAGCAACCCAACTGCTTCTAAGCAACACACCTAAAACAAAAGACAAACTCTTATACCTCATCCTCTGGATATGGAGATCTGAAACTCTCATCATGTAGAGATTGAAATGCGAATCTTGTTGAAGATGAGAGGGTAAGAATCTATACGAAAGCGTTAGAGGTATCTTCAACCCGATACGAAAAAGCTACAGGTGTCTTAAACCCCCACCCTTTGGAGGTAGATTCTCCAGGGGGGGGGGGTACCATATAGATATACAAGCACATATGCATACACATAAACGTGCACATACACAGTATCATACACAAATGCACGAAAACATATGGATAGAGATATGGGTACATCTGTACATATATGTTTTACACGCACATACGCATGCATGAGCGCGCGCGACATGCATCTTTGTTTTTGTGTATGCCATCTTACTTCCACGGAAAGAGGTAAGTAGAGCTTGTGCGTTCTTGAGGTCGGGCCTAGGGATTAGGGCAGGGTTGAGGCTTTCAGTCTTGGGTTTCAAGCCACAAAACAAAGAGAGAGCTTGGGGGCGGGGGGGGGGGGTGCGGAGTTCATGGGCGGAGCTGGCTGAAACCCCAAACCCTGGACCCCAGTCCCAAACAACAGCTCTAGGGTTAGGGTTTAGGGTTTTTCCTATTGAGTTTGCTCTTTGCGCCAGATGTGATGCATGACGTTAGGAAGCCGACGAATTCTGTAAAGAGGCTTTAAAGTGATAACCTACAACACCGAAGTTCTTGAGCTGCGGTCTTACACCCTCAACTTATCGGGTTCTCATGGGAGGGGGGGGGGTTCAAGGGGGTATGTAACCCAAGGTTCCCTAATGCTCCCCACAACTCCCTAAGGCGCCCTGAGCTTCCCCAAGGTTCCCCCCCCCCCCCCCCCCCCCCCTAACCCAAAACCCCCCGCTTGAACCCCCGCTCCCTTACCCTCCAGTCAACAGAAGGAGCCTTGGTGGAAAGCCATAAAGATCGGGAAGAAGAACGACAAGGACTCCAAGAAAGCTGGAGACGAAAAAGAGCCCGGACCTGCCAGCGGGGTAGGGTTTAGGGTTTACAGGGGTTTCAAGGGGTTTAGGGTTTAGGGGTTATAGGGGTTGGGTTTTGAAGTTTAGGTGTTTAGGATTTGGAGCTTAGGGTTTTAGGGTGTAGTGTTTGGAGTTTATGGGTTTGGGGTTTGAGGGTTTGGGGCTTGGAGATTTGGATTTCAGTACCGGGCAACCATGGACAACATGTCCCCCGCTGCCTTTGACCTCACTAGTCAGACCGAACCGATCCATAACTCTGTGGGGCCAATGCCGCATGGCATTGCCTCTCGGCTTCACGCGCTTCACGTACTGAGACCTGGTCTGACGCTGGTCTTCTGGTTGCTGACCTCGCTTTGTGGAGCTGCGACACGGGCCGAATTAGGTGCAGATGGGGATGCAGAGGTGCCTTAGGGATGCTTGAGAATGCATGTTTATTTTGGGGCACTATAATCCCTAAGAAACAGCTTTAACAACTACATTATGTATATATATATATATATGTATATACATAGACATACATACACATTTTTTTGCTGGGGTTCCACGTTCAGTAGAGGTGCAGCTGCTTCAAACAAACACCCACTTGAGTGGTCACCTTCCTGGTGCTGATCATGCCTGCTCGGCTGGGTATGGGCCGGGCATGCACATAGCAACTAGGACCCGGAGTAGGCCCTTTATTTCCTTTTTTTGGGTTGGGGTTCCCTTAAAGTCCCCTTAAAAGCAAAAAGACCCTTTTTCCTGGAGTCGGCCCTTATTTCCCTGTTTTTGAGGGTTGGGGCTTCCCTTTATAATCCCCTGAAATCAGGGTACCCCTTTTTTTGTTTTCCTAGATTACTCCTGAGTCTAGGTCAAGCTCCTGGACATCCAGAGACAGTTCCTCTTCCTGGTGCCGCCTGAGCTAGTGACGCGAAGCACATAGAATAAAAAGGCGCAGTAAGTACGGCCTAATACGAGTTTAGGGCTTAGGGTGAGGGTTTAGGGTTAAGGGTTGAGGGTTTAGGTATGATGCATGATTACGTACGGTTGTTTATGAAGCACCCGTACCCTTCTCAAACAACCAGTAAGTTACTAGGTGGCGGTCTGCCTTATCTGGCTTTCTGTCGAGCTCGTCCCACCAAGGTTCAAAGCAGTTCCGGGGTCCCACTCGTCATGTCTTTTCACGGGACCTATGAGACTCCCTGGTTCCATGAGAAGGAGCTCGGCCTTATGCAGACACTGTCTCGCTACGGATGGTTGGGCATTTTGCCTTGGGGAACCACCGTTTTGAGTCCGTCCTCCATGGGTGGAGTCAGGGAATGCTGTTCCTCACTGTGCGACACAGACGAGTGCTGTCTGCAGGGCCGTTTCGTGTCCGAGATAGTGGAAGCATGCTCCTGGTGGCCCCAGAACTACGATCGCGACGTCAAGTTCGTCGACAGCATCTGGAAGTGGCTGGAGGATCACACGTGTGCGGACAGGACGCAGGCTTGCAGGTTTACAGCGCCGAATCAGCCAGTTAATGTTCTTGGGGTTTTGTTAGAGGGTTCGCGGCGTAGCCCTAAGCGTCCATGCGTTATAATGACTGTAATGACGATTATATACTTGGGCCCCAACCTCCTATATATAGGAAGTACTTTAAGGCCCTAATTAGTATCCCCCATTTAGGTACATATAGACCCTTAAGGTTAAAAAGTAAAACTTGCCAGGCCTTTGCGGCCGGTTTCAGCCTGGGCGGAACCTTTTCCTGGGGCTTGGCCTGCTCGCGGAGCCATTACCTGCGCGCAGTGGCGCCCATCGAGCCATATTCATGGGGGGATATGCCGGACTTGGTCGACTTGACCACATGCTCGGGTGCAAGGCACCCCCAAGGGCTTGAAGTCAGTAGAGTGATCTTGAGTTATAGATGTTGATCCATGATTTGTTCTGGCCCGGTGCTGTGTGCTTTCAGGCCTGTCTCCGCGCTGAGCTATGGCGGGACGAACGACACAAAAGTACGTCTGGACGTGATGACCCTTCTGATTGACAAGCGTGCGCAGCAATTGGGATGTGAGGGTGGAGCTCTGGAGCGTCTGTCTGCAACTGCAACACGGCGGCATTATGTATCCGGCACGTTTCCGGTGCATGTAAGTGCACTGCCACAGCATTCCCCGATCGCTCGGTTTCCACACACTTGCATAGTACTAGCTGGGTTGCATGTTGCGGCGCGTTGAGCAACAGGTGAGCTGCAAGTCTTGGTCGCACTGTGATGGCGGACATCTTTTTGAGTCCTGCTTCGTCGAGGGTGGGGTGCACACCACCTCAGGTCATTTGAAACCAGACCAGGCGTTGCCTATACGTCCGGGGTCTGACGTTGATTGGACCAAGCGTACGTTTGAGCGCTTCTCGCTGCTAGTTGAGCCTAGCAAACTTCTCTTCTACGGCAGCCCAACTGAAGAACAGATGCAATACCACGATTCGTCCTGGCCTCCTCCGACGCTCACAGATCACCTGTACATCCGACATCCGCCCTCGGATTCTTGAGCTACAATTCGTCTTCGCGCACATCTTTATCGTGGCGAGCCAGGAGAGAAAATGTCGGAGTTGTCAAAACACATGACCCACGGTAGTGGCATCATCAAGAGAATCTGAGCCATCTGATCGAAAGTGCAGACCAACCCCGGGAACCCTCCCGAAGTAGGCATGCAGTCGCAAACCGCTGCCATCCGGCCATGAAACTCAGAAATGCGATTTGCATCTTAAGCAGGGAAAGGGAGGTAGAGTCAACACCTAAGCTGTAGACCCCAAACCCTAAACCCTAAACCCTTAGCGCAAACCCCCAAATGATGTGCGTGATAGTACTCAGTAGCACTCTAGGGTGGGTGATTTTTTGGAGGGGTTTAGGGTTAAGTGTTAAGGGTTTAGGCAACGAGGAGAGGTGGAGCCCTGTACTCAACTTGCGGCGCCACTTGTTGCACATGTTCAGGCGGAGCGGTCGAGCCAGCTGCTGCAGGTTCGGGACAAGTGCTGGGAGCAGAGGGCAGCCAGGGATTCGTACAAAGCCCGAAACCCGCAAACCTGCAAGCCCCTCAACCCCCCTGTCACTCCTTCCTATAAAGCCTATCCCCCTGCGTGTACGGGCGTTGAAACCCGGTTCCGGGCTGAGAGTGCATGGGTTTGGGGCTTTAGGGTTTGTTGGGTTCACAGGGTTTAGGGTTTGTGGGGCTTAGGGTCTATAGGGTTTATATGCCCGAAACCCTAAACCCTAAACCCCATGATCTGAAGAAGAACAAGCCCACAGTACTACCCCCCTGCTTTGGCACGCCGATGTCCTCGAGCCCCACTACTTGGAGGTTCATGGGTGCTTCTAACACCTATCATAAGTCCACTTATAGCCCTAAACCCTGAACCCTAAACCCTAAACCCTAAACCCTAAACCCTAAACCCTAAACCCTACTTGGGGGACTTAAGGGGTCTTAGAAGTTATTGTTGGGGTTATAAGTACCCATGAACCTCCAAGCTGAGACTCCCCAAGCAGGCAGAGTTGCCAACAGCGCCACTCTTTGTGCAGGCGGCACGTAGCTGTTCAGGGGCCCTATAGGCCCTAAACCCGAAAGTGGGGGGGGGGGGGGGGGGGGGGGAGGAGGGCAGGGAAGGGGGTTGAGGGACCCAGATCTCGTGAACGGTTCAGGGGAACCCTTCTGATGATATCTGGGTTTAGGAGTTTAGGGTTCCAGGGTTGGGATATTCCCCCTTTTTCTAACAGTCCTTCATAGGGATTGCAATAGCGGGTATCATACGCCTATTTTTGACTGTCAGTACAGGGGGGGAACATCCCAACTTTCTGGGTGTAGGGGGGTGTAGGGTTTGTGGTTGCGATTTCGTTCTTTTCGCGGCTTCTCGGCATAGGCTTCCGCGCCAAGACAGAAGGATTGGGACCTGTCCCACTCATCCAAGTGCCTCAGGTCCAACCCCGCTCTCTTGAAAGGGGTTTAGGGTTTCGGGTTTAGGGTTTAGGGTTTTGAGAGCTTCCAGATATTATTCCGCAGCAGGAATTAGGGGTGTATGAAGGGTCATACAGAGGATGAAAAGTACCTATAGTCCTTCAACTCCCTGATAAGAAGCAAGAGTGCTTCCGGATTCAGGACTGACGCCGTTACATGTACCATGTACTTTATGGCCCAAGTATTCCCTATTCAAGTACATGGAGGACCCTTAGGGCTTTTAGGACCCCCCCCCCCCCCCTTCCAACACCCGGCGGAAGGCACCAGCCAAACCATCGCTCCGAGGCTCGTCGGGGATGTTTTGTGTTTAAAGTTTAGGGTTTAGGGTTTAGGGTTTGGGGTTTAGGGTTTAGGGTTTAGGGTTTAGGGTTTAGGGGGGCGTTGAGGGGGGGGAGGATTTTGGGTCTAGAGGGTTGATGGGGCTTATGCTGTTTCTAGAGCTTATAGGGTTGCAAGGGTTTGCGCCCTTGTTTATAGGGATCCGAAGTACGGACCCTTATGATGTATCATCAGTGTTGTATCACAAAGGGGACCAAATTAAGGGCCCATACTTGGAACCTAAACCCTAGACCCCAAACCCTAAACCCTAAACCCTAAACTCGAAGAGGGTGCTCTAAACACGCAGCCTTGAGACTGCCAGCCAGTCATCCCGTAGCGCCTCCTAAGACGCACCATAAAGTAAAGACCCAAGACACCACAAGAAACACCAAAGCCCTGACCACCCCAACTGAATTGGGTTTAGGGTTTAGGGCTCAGGGTGTAGGGTATTGAGGGTATTCAGGCCCTAAGGGTCCATGTACCTTATTATTGTATACTTGGGCCCCAAAGTCCCAAAATAGGAAGTACTTTAAGGCCCAAGTATTCCCTATTTAGGTACATGGACCCTTAGGGAGGCATGTTGGGGTCTTTAAGGTGTAGGGTACTAAAGACCTTACGCCCCCAAGCCTGTCCTGAAGGCCGCTCGCGGACCCTCATGGACTCTGCCCGGGAGACACAGCACCGACCCTATCTGGGTACCAATCTTGAATAGCGTCTACACAGGGCTCCAACTTCTCGACTACAATGCAGAAACGGCTGCAAACACGCTCGGGGTTCCTTATAGATCAGAATAGTTATTCAGGGGGCATAAGGGAATTCTTTCCGGTCAGTATTATTCCGACCCCTGTATTGGAAATCTTCGCGAAGTGTCAGCATGGGAATGTGACGATTCAAGAAAGAGTTGAGTAAGTTACCACAATGAGTAGGGTTTAGGGTGTAGGGTCTCGGGTTTAGGGTTAAGGGTTTAAGTGTCTAGGGTTCAGAGTTTAGGGTTTAGGGTTCAGGGTCTAGCGCAACAGAACCCCTAAGCGCACTGGAAACAATTAGCACCCCAAAACCCAGAAACCGTAAAGCCCCAATACCCTACAGTACTAAAACCCCCCACTCAAGGCCTAGAGTGACCCATGTACCTGTCTAAGAGGAAGGTGCTTTTTCTTTTATCATGCAGGGTGCACGCACTCGCTTCTCGAAAGGTAAATAAAGCCCAGGCTAAGCCGCTCGTAGTAGCTTCTTTGAGGCCGAAGTGCCAGTCGAAAAGGACATGGATGAGCTATGTGGCGCCATGGGCCCTTTGGAAATCCCTAAACCCTGAACTCTGAACCCTAAACCCTACACCCTAAGACCTTGCCAAGGCACCTGCGCGAGGCGTTGAATGGCGCCCTGGCGGCTGTGAACAGTAGCAGTCTGCTCGTGGTGCACGAGGCTCGTTTAGGGTTTAGGTTCCCTTTGTGACCCCCGTGTAAACCAGAAAGGACACCCTTCTGTATTCCTAGGCTACTCCTGGGTCTAGCGTTTGGGGTCTCGGAAATAAGGACCTTCATCGCAGGTTTTTTGGGTCAAGGCGTAAACCCAACCTCATGAAGGACCGCAAAAAAAACAGCTTGCTAAGGGAGACTTAGCTTATTTGTGGGCTTGGCAGGGAACCTTCCAAAAGGGGGGCAAGCAGCTGTGGTCAGTCTAATGCCCAGCTCTCGGGCGCGTCAGTGGTAGGTCTGTTTGGGCTCCCTTCTAGTCCTTGCTAACTAAATACCAGGGTTCCCCGTCAATGCTGAAGTCCGCTACAGACTGCAAGCCGCGCTTGGGCAGGGTGCCGAGCTGTCGCCGGATGCCTTGAGTTTCTTCTCTCAGCTGGCGCCGCTCATGGATCAGGACGGTGTGTGACCGGGAAGCACTCTAGCCGGAAGGTATACATATGTATGTACATGGCCTTACACAACCTGAACCTGAACCCTTGAAAGCCTAAACCTCAGAAGACGTAGTTGCTGGGCTTGGGGCCATGAAAGAATGTAGTTCTGCCTAGAATATATCCGATGAACTCCTTCACCTGAGAGCCTGAAGAGTTGTTGGGAGTCGTACCGTGGGCTTTGGGTTTTTAGCCTTCGGTACGCGTAATGCCTCCTACACTTAAACCCGTTTAAGCCTTGCAAGCCCTAACCCCGAGCTTTGCTTTCGTAGAACTGTCGCAGGACTCGTCGATTTGGTGCATAAGCGCCTGGAATGATGCAGGCTGGAGCGTGCTTATCCCAATCCTCTCGGCGGCCCGGAGAATGCAGCAACCCCCAACACCCTAAAACCTATAGACCCTTCACCCTAAAACTCCTACAAAGCTTGGGATTGCGCAAGCAATTCCTGCCCCCCAGAGCCCCCCGACTGGCCAACGTCAGGTTCCGAACCACCCAGAGCATCCCTCTGTCTCCCCCCACCCACAGATCAGACAGTATTGCTACAGACATTGTGTGATGGTGGTTTCCGAAATTGAGGGTACCTTACTGGAGGTCCCTTTGTAAGGGAATCCTACTGTTTGGGGGCCTATTTTAGGGGTCCCCCTACGTTCGTAAAAGCCCCAGAGGCCACTAAATGTCCCCCATTATAGCTAGAGCTTGCATCCCGCATCCCCTGGTTATTCCTAGGTAGGATAAGGGGGACCCTTAAAAGGGAACCCCTTCTTGACCCTCTTCTGGCTCTCTTAAACAAGGACCTAATTCAGAGGGTCTATATCCCCAAGGGTCCCCCTAATCCTATCCCCTATGGTTGTTCTGGGAAGGTTTGGCCCCTTATGTTGCAGACCTCACAGTGCTGCTTCGCACCGTCGAGACCTGAGCTTGTGGGCTTCCTGGGCGAGGGGTTTAGGGTTCAGGGGGACCTAGAGTCGTCCTTGAGGCATCTGCGTCCATCGGGGCACCCCTTATGCACCTACAAAGCTAGAATCCTTGCTGTTTAACACCCTAGGCCCTAAACCCTAAACCCTAAACACTAAAACCTCTAGAACACCGAAACAGATGCCCCGAATTTATAGACAGGCAGTAGAGAGGTGCGCAGCCAAGCCTACAGGCAGCTGCAGGATTGTCTGAAGCGCGCTCCACTTCAGGGAGAGTCGACTTTGGCGCCTAAGCAGGGGGGTTTAGGGTTTAGAGGGTTTAGGGTTTAGGGTGGCATTTAGGGGAGTACCGAGGACTGGCATCCGGCTAAATTCGCCTGGATGATGAGCACGAAGGTGCTGCGCCAGGAGAAGTTCTAGGGCCCCCACAGGGGTCAGGGTGCAGGGTATATGCCCTCTGAGCCATGTACACCAAACACAACACCAAAGAGTTCAAGACCCTCTGAGCCATGTACACCAAACACAACACCAAAGAGTTCAAGACCAGTACGGATCCTTGTAGCCCCTGGCGAGCGCGGTGTCCTCGCAGATGAGAAATGCCAAGAGTCATGGACCCGAAGCCCTAAACCCTAAACCCTAAAGCCTGAACCCTAAACCCTAAACCCTAAACCCTAAACCCTAAACGGCACATCCCGGGGAACCTTGATACCAGAACGATTGATGCCTGCATCCCCAAACCTTGAAACCCGCTAACACCCTAAACCCCGAAAACCGTAAAACCCAAAAACCCAAAGGCCTAAAACACATAAAACCTAAAATTCTAAACCCCTAAAGCCCTAAAACCCAACAAAACCCTAAACCCTAAACCCTAAAACCCTACAACCCCCCCAAACCCCCAAACCCTTACCAGGAGCTTCTCCCTAGCTGGCCTGAAGCGGAGTGGGAGCGCGTCCTACGCCGCAACGAGGCAGAGCAAGAACCAAACCAGGTAGGGCTTTCTAGGGTTTAGGATTCAGGGTTTAGGGTTTAGGGTTAGGGTCTGAGGGTTTAAAGTTTATAGTTTAGGGAGGCAATGTTTGAGAAATGGGCAGCATTAGAAACTTGTGTGGACGTGGAGGGAGGCCGTTCTGGAAGAGGAATTGTTTGTGGACGGGGAGGCGGGGGCTACTGTTCATGATGCGCTCTTCAGCCAGAGTTTTGGACCCAGTCAGGCCGAGTGTTCTTTGGAAAGCCGAGCGAGCTGAATTGGCCCTGTTGCGGTTTAGGGTTTAGGGTTTAGGGTTTAGGGTTTAGGGTTTAGGGTTTAGGGTTTAGGGTTTAGGGTTAGGGTTTAGGGTACCGCCAATCAGAAGAAACGCCCTGGCAGGTCCGATTGGACCGGCAGTGCATTGTCCCTGAGGCCGGGATGCAAATGTCTTTCAACCGGAGATACATCACCCTGAGCATGACATAAACGCTGACTTAGTTCCTCGCAGCCCCTTGCTTTTCATCGACCCCCCTAAACCCCAAACCCAAGACCCGGAACCCAAAACCCAACCCTACACTCTTGGCACCTCAGTGCAGACACGTCTTAGCGGAGTTTGACTCCTGCATCCCCCCTTTCATGGCTGTTGGCAGCAGCCTTGGAAAGAGAACCGCAGGACTGAGCGTAAAGTTTAGGTTTTGGGGGTTTTGGGTTTTGGAATTTTTCTGGGTGGTCGGGTTTAGGGCTAGGAGTTCAGGGATTGAGCTTTTGGACATTTTAGGTTGCGGTTTCAGGGTTGAGGGCGCTTGCTTGGGGGACACTTGTGGGGGTTCTGCCATGTCAGGTGTCTCGATGCCACCCCTTCGGTCCCCCACCGAGCATGGACGATCCGTCCCTGTGCGGCCCTCAGTGGGACACACAATTTCGGAAGAGCACCCCACACCCTTTCACAAAGCGCCTCTTCTTCTTGAAGCCCCCCGAAAGCCTTCACCACTCCGGTTCGATACCCTGCAGTAAACTCCCCAAAACACCTTGCTCCAACTCGGTTTCTATGTTACTTGATGATTTCGTGTACACTCTACGTGTGGATTATTCATTCAAACGGTGGTAAGGGGACCATCGCTGAACCCCACCCATATATAAAGAGTACAATGTTCAGCATAGAAGCGTTGGGAGGGATGGAGCTTGAGTGTTGCACTAGTTTTCGTGGCTTCATGTTTGTTCTTGCCTTGCATATACCCCTAAACCCTAAACCCTAAACCCTAACCCTAAACCCTAAACCCCAAACCCGAAAACCCCATACTTAGCACGAGACTCTATCTCGGACCCCTAAAGTTGTATCCTTGGGCTTGACGACCCTTTTCAAGATCCTCTGAGGGAATACAAGGGTCATTCTGCGAGCATGTTAAAAGGAGCCTAATTAGGGGTACATCCTTAGGGGGTCCAAGTTTGATTCCCTGGAAGTGAAGCGCACCTGCAATAAAACAAAAAAAACAAAAAAAAAAAAAACGGGCTTAGGGCCACGTGAGTCGCCATTCAACTGATGTATGGGCCCTTAATTTCTACAGGGTAAATCAGCCCCTAAGGGTCCATGCACCTTAGCCTTATGTACTTGGGCCCCAAAGTCCCTACACAGGAAGCACTTCAAGGCCCAAATATTCCATATTTGGGTACATGGACCCTTAGGGAGCGATATGTAAGGGTACCCCCATGCCGAGTCGACGCAGCGACCGAACCGCGTTCGACGACTTCATGCGTCCGGTTTTATGGAACCAGGCGTCGGAGTGCTTGCAGCGCCGTTGATTCTATACTGGACCCCAACACCCCCAAACCCAAAACCCTAGATCCTATGTCCTCAACCCTTTCGAGCCCCAGCCTCCTGACCCCAAGACCCGACCAGCCGTGCTCGCGGCACGCAGGACGCGGAAGAGACGGAACTTGGCGAGCTCAGCCGCATGACAGACAGGCACCTTCAGCTGCGGCTGTTCCATTCGGCTCAGGGTTGTGTTCGGCAGTCGACTGGTTCTAGGCCTTGGTTTGTCTTTAGGACTCAGGATGTACCTCTAGCCCCCTTAGGAATAGTTTTTTGTTTTATTCATTAGACTTTTATTAAGGTTCTAAGGGGAGTATAGGTATGAAGTCTTGAAGGGATTCTCTGGGGACTTGACTCCCGAATTCTCTCCGAATAAGAGCCCACTACCATTCGGGCCTCACTACCTTTCGGGCCCACCGAGGGCTTACGAGAAGCTCTTCCTCCACGACTGGCCTGGTGGTGAAGGCTTGGTGCTTGCCTCAGCATTGGGCTGCAGCCGAAGCTGTATAAACCCTAAACCCTAAGCCCATATCCTCTGTAACTAAAGCATGGATAGCACACGAACATGAGACCTTGGAGGTGTCGATGTAAGCATGTAAGAACTGAAAAGGGTCTACGTGGTCTCCCAAGGCCTTAACCCTCAAAAACCTGAAGCTTTGCACCCAGGCGCTTAGTCAGCCCGTCGAGTCCTTTCGGGACCTCAGCGACATCGAGACCGGCACCCACCACCTTGTCTTGGACTGGGGGAGTCTGCCGTCCTGAAACTTCACCCGGAACCCTAAACCCTAAACCCTAAACCCTAAACCCTATTGCATCCTCCTCTTCCTTTCGGGCTTTTTTGACTCGGCCGATGTTGGCCTTGTACTAGCATGTTCGTAAGTCGCTTTTTCAGCCAAGTGTGCTGGCGCAGAGGACAGAATTTATCGCACGCATTTGCTCAAGTTCGTCCCGTTAAAAACCGAAGTTGTGGTTTTTCGGGGCGTCTCTACCTCATTTTATAGTTTTGGTGACCATCATTGACACCCACCCACTCCCCCCCCCACCCCCCCAACCCCCAAACTACGTCGCCCCAATCGAGCATGAACTCCAAAATTCCTAACCCACGAAGCCCCAGTCAGCCGCTTTTACCACCCAAGTCTCCAAACCCTCTTACTCAACCAAACCCCTATTCCCCCCTGCCCCTCAAATTCACTGAACCCCTAACCCCTAACCCTAAACCCTAAACCTAAACTCCTCTTAAGAGGGGTGTCCAGCAAGGGAATCTGGGGGAGCAATAGGAGAACCCTCGACGCTAAGCCCTCCAACGTCAAGCTCCTGGGCACTAAGCGCCAAAACCTAAACCCCTAAACCCCCTAAGCCCTAAACCCCTAAAACCTAACCCCCGAAACGCAAACCCCCTAAACGCCAAAGCCCCAAACCCTACCAAACCCTTCAAGAAGGGCCCCCGACCCGAACCCCTGGAGGACGACCAACCAAGCGTCTGGGCCAAGGCAGCGGCTGACGCATTACTCACTATTAGGGTTTAGGGTTTAGGGTTTGGGGTTTGGGTTTAGGGTTTCGGGTGTACTTAGTGTAGGGTGTAGGGTTTAGGGTTGGGGAAGTAGTTGTTTGAAATCACCCTTGAGTTTAGGCTCTGTGCCCCTGCTGGATTCTGAATGCTGAGACAGGACGGGTTTGGGCTTCAGGTGGGTCAGGGTGATGGAGGTTAGGGGATTTGGGGGTTTGGGCGTGTTGGGTTTAGGATGCAGGTGGCCTTGGGGGGATTTCGGGCTTGGGGCTTCTGGGTTGTTGAGTTTTTTTTAGCGTGGTCCGTTCGTGGCTAAACCCTAAACCCTAAACCCTAAACCCTAAACCCTAAACCCTAAACCCTAGACTGTTTGGGGCACAGGGTCCCGTGCTGCTCAGCGCACAGGCTCGACCCTGAGGCGCAAGACCTACTTGCAGGGTTCATGGGTACTTCTAACCCCAATTAGAAGTCTACGTATGGCCTTAGGGGGCTTACAAGCGCAGTTATTCTTCAAATTGGGGTGAGAAGTACACCCTGAACCTCCAAGTCAGCCTCAGCCCTAAACCCCAAACCCTAAACCCTATTCCTAAACCCTAAACCCGGCTTATAAGTACAGTTATAAGTACACCCTGCACCTTGAAGTCAGCCCTTAGAGCCCAGGGATTGTTGGAGCACTGGCCGTGTGGCATCTGAAAGGCGGCTCACTTCCTTCGACTCCCAGAGCGGAAGGAGAAGGAGTGGGTTTAGGGTTCAGGGTTCAGGGTTTAGGGTTTAGGGTTTAGGGTTTCGGGTTTAGGGTTTAGGGTTTAGGGTTCCCCGATGCCACTTGGTGGGTTTGGTGCCTGCAGTGTCTACTGTTTTTGCTTAAGAATCCCCAAAACACACACACACACAAATAACTTTCTTCTTATAAGGAAAATGTCGGGATTGTTTTCTTCCATTGCGTTGGGTTCTTAAGCGAATAGCGGGTATAAGGTTTCGGGGTTCAGGGAGTAGGGTTTAGGGTTTAGGGTTTAGGGTATGCTGGGTTCCTGTCACAACTCTTGCCTCTGATCTAGCCTGCCCCCAAAAGGAGTTACACCTGGGAGGGCAGGGCCATACCTTGGTCCCTTGGTGGTTCAAAACCCAACTTTCCAATTTATTTGCCTCTTCTGAGGGAGTCTTATTCTGAAAGTTCGAACTTTTGATCCCAGGAAGATTTGCGAAGTTTCGCAGGACCAGACGATTCCTGGCTCCTACCAGAATGCCCTGAGGCCCTTGGGAGCTGTACAAGTACGGTTTACGGGCTGGCGATAAGCATACCTATACCCCTACCCTAAACCCTAAACCCTAAACCCTAAACCCTAAACCCTAAACCCTAAACCCTCAGAGTTTTGCAGAGTAGCGCTCCGGGGGGCCCCAAGGCATGCATCCTTCTGTCAAGGCTGCGCTGGCGCGGGGCAGTGCTCTATGTTGTCCTCCGGAGCAGCAAGCTCTTGCCGGGAAGCCCAAGGAATTCTGGGAGGGTTTAGGGTTTAGGGTTTAGGGTTTAGGGTTTAGGGTTTAGGGTTTAGGGTTTAGGGTTTAGGGGGGGAGGATGGGGATGAGAGAGGGGAAGAATCTGGGATGGTTTGAGGCTTGAGGGTGCTACCTACTAGTAGAGTGCGCCCGGAACCCCGAACCCTCCACATGTGACTTGTTTTATGTTACCCTAGGGGTCCATGTACCTTATTATTATAGACTTGGGCGCCAAAGTCCCTAAATAGGAAGTACTTTAAGGCCCAAGTATTCCCTACTTAGACCCTTAGGGTCATTTTACGGACCTGCAAATGTGCCCTTTGGTTTGTTTGGGAGGTGCCTCTTCTGTGGTCAACGGGGGAATCTCGGATCTTCTTGGCATACCTAGGGTTCAGGCTGTAGGCTTTAGGCTTCGGGTTTAGGGAGACCTATGTTGGAATCTAGGACCTCTTATTGAAGTTTAGGACGGCTTTTAAGCCATCAAGCCCCTCAAGCCAACACCCGAAGCCCTTACCCCAACTCCTTTTCCCCCAGCCCTAAACCTGAACCCTGAACCCTGAACCCCTAAACCTCTAAACCCCTAAACCCGTAAACCCCTAAACCCTATAAACCCTATAAACCCTAAACCCTAAACCCCTAAACCCTAAACCCTCCTCTCCCCGCAAGGGTGGCGACAAATCTGCGGGCCAAAGCGCCCGGTTTCCAGGACCGGGCCCCGGGATCTCTGTATGGGTTTAGGGTTTAGGGTTTAGGGTTTTTAGGGTTTTTAGGGTTTATAGGGTTTATAGGGTTTAGGGTTTAGGGGGGACTCCTCGGAGTCAGAGGGGTTAGGGTCTGTAGAGTGTACCTGCGCAATGGAGGTTAGGGTTTAGGGTTTAGGGCTAGGGTTTAGGGTTTAGGGTTCGGGTCTATAGGGTATACGTGGGCAATGGAGGTTAGGGTTTAGGGTTTAGGGCTAGGGTTTAGGGATTAGGGTCTGGGGTTTAGTTAGGGTTCAGGGTTAGGGGCTTATATAGGGTTTAGGGTTTATGGCCTATGGGGCTTACCTGCTTGTTGAGCAAGGTCAGGGGTGAATTTAGTTGCTTAGTGGTATCTCAGGGGTGTCAGGGACCCGATAGGGCCCTAGCACCTCTGGACAGAATAAACTTCTGCCCGAGAGTTTGTCTATGCAGCACCATTTCATGCCCAAGTACTCTGCACCTGAAACCCTAAGCCCTGCAGAACCCAAACCCGATGTAGGCACATTGGCCCTTAGGGGTGCAGAAACCCATAAACCACCCCAAACCCTAAACCCTAAACCCTAAACCCATTAGGGCTTAGGGTTTAGTTTGGGGTCTTTGGTGGCCTCGGCAGTTTAACATTCTATAACGTGAAGAACAGGAGCAATCCCAACAACCCAAAACATAAAAGACAAATCCAGAGCAAAAACATTAAGGAACAAGTTCTACGAATTCCGAAACGAACCCGAGATGCCAAAACAATCCAAAGTAGCATCCACTTCCAAATATGCGCGCAATCGACGAGCCGAGCACGTTGCACTCCCACACGAGAGCGAAGAGTTGGGCGTAAATACACGAAGCAAGGCTGCAGCAGACACACCCACACACACACAGACACATATACACCTCTGCGCCCATTTCCAGACTGGAGTGTCGCATTCCGACACCACACCAGTATTCCGTGTGCTTGCATGGTAGTTCACGCCCCAAGCTGCGCAATCCAAGGCTTGCGAGCGAGAGTTGCTATTATACATTAGTTCTTACATTGTAAGAACTACTGTGTATAGTAACTCTACAGCGCCTTTGGCATCTCTGCAGGCTGAACCTGAAAGTGTCCGCGAAAGATCAAAGTCAGGGTTTGCCCATTCTTTGGGCGAAATTACAGGTTGGAATGCTTGGGTACAGGATTGGAGGTGAGGCCGTGGGAATCCTGGATAACTTCGGATAAGACTTTGGAAAGTTTGTGTAAGGCGTGTGTCATGCATTTGAGCGAATAGTTTAATCAGCCCATTCCTAGTTTCGCTCGATACTACACATCCGAATCACGACCCTTCTCTGCCAGCAACTTTCGGCTTGAAACGTTTGTCACCGGTTGTCTGTGGCCTGGTGGAGCAGCTACGCAGGGAGGTGGGTAGCTAAGAGGCCTGAGTCCTAGTCCCCTCGGGGGCTAGTTGAATCGGCCTTTTTTGGGGAATGTTTCACCCTGAGGCTTGCTGTGTGCATATAGCGGCGTTGATGCGCCGGAGGTCAGCTACGAGCTCAAGCGACGACAAAGCGAGGATGCTGCCGGCTGACCGCGCCATAGGGTTTCGGGCTTAGGGTTCGGTACTTTAGGGTTTAGGGTTTAGGGTTTAGGGGCAATCTGAAAGTCTTCATAGCAGCTGTCGCTGACAGGTGACCACCTTGTGGCCATCGCTTGGCCAGCGGCCACGACTGTCGGCGATGTTGCGATGAATGCTGTGTAAGATCACGTCATGTAAGACAGTACACACAAATGTATGTATCTTTATTCGTTTTGTGCTGTTTTTGTTTGCAATGTTTTAGTTGCGAGGAATACATATACATATATACATGTATGGGGGCTGGTCACGTCTAGGCCCAAGCAAGGCGTCAGGGTCCTGGTGCTGGAATCCGATCGAACGAAACAATATCGCGGCCAAGTTCTACGCGTGCAAGCGTAACAGCAGAGGCCCACTGTTCGACTCAAGAGCCTTTCCGGCAGGCCTTGGCTGACGCAGAGTCAACACTCAACATGACGAAGTCCTTCAAGCTGGCAATCCACATTGGTGAACAGGAATGTGAGCTTGATCTCGCGCGTCTCTCAACACCAGCTTGGCTTAGGACAGCCTTCTCTCCGTCCGAATCTAGCGCCTTACACCGCGCACGCAAACTTCGGGCTCTCTCTTTCTCTCTGCCTTTGGACATCTGCTTCTCGCGTTGCGCATCTCTCTCTCCCTCTCTCTCTCTCTCTCACTCATTTTGCCTTGGCCATGGAGAGAGTTTGCTCGTTGGTCTTCTTTCTTTGGGTTCTCTCTGTCTCTCACTTCGTTTTTTCTTGGGCCTCTTCATGCCCCTTCTGTCTCGCGATTTCTCTGTCTCTTTTTTTTCTCTCTCATTCATCTGGCTTTTTTTTTTTTCTCTCGTAGCACGGTGCGAGTCGATATCATGAGCAAGCCATCGCCTGGAGTGACTTGGCAGAGAGCACCAACGCTGCAGCAGCGCGCACGCGCCGCGCCGCAACAGAACAAAGAAAGGGTCAAATCGACCCACTAAACGACGACGCGGTAGACAATTGTAGACATGCCCCTGCTGCCAATCATAGTCACGTACACATGTGCCCTTGCCCAAAGGCAAAGTTCCGAGCCTTAAAACCCTCAACCCCAAACGCTTCTGTTCTTATACTCAAGATGACATGACTAGGTGTGTTTTATGTGATTTCATTGCTTGGTTCATATATTCAAGATGAACTGACTTTTTGGTACACAGCATTTCTTTCGATTCCTATATACTCAACATGAAATTCGAAAAAGTCTGACACGCGTGAATTGAAAACCAGACCTTGTTTTCGACGTGAAGTTTTGGTGATTTGAAACTCCAAGATGAGGATTTTGAACTACTTAGACCCTCAAGCCCTAAAGGCCTAAACCCTCAAACCCCAAACCCCTACAGCCTAAATCCGAAACCTTGAAAAGAGCCCTGAAAATACTCTAAACCCCAAGCCATAAACCGTGAGGCCGTACCAAGGCAACCGCCTGTCCTCCATGCGGGCGTCGCATCGGTTGTTGCCGGGAACTCACGGAAGCGAAGTGCTGAGGGCTTAGGGTATCGGGTTTAGGGTTAGTCTTTAGGGTCGAAGGTCTGTAGAGTCTAGGCTAGTCTAGGGTTTGTGCTTGAGGCTTAGGGGTTGAGATCTTGAGGCGGAGTATTTGGAGCGTGGTCGTCGCCGAAGTTGTTTATACCAGTCACGTCACCTGTCAGTCGCTAACAACAATAGTACATCTAGTAGCCATAAAAATAGCAATAATAGCCATCTTTGTCGTTTCATCGTCGTCGCCGTCGTCATCGTCATCCGTGGACAAACATCGCAGCCATGGGAAGCGATACAGATTCTTGACATGCTAACAATGATTCACGAATGATTGATATGGCGAGGACGATGACGGTGACCAGGGTGGTGATGATGAAGATGATGACGGTGACGATGATGACCGGTCATGATGATGATGATGATGATGATGATGATGATGATGACGGTTCTGATGACGACGATTATACGGGAGAGTTGAATATGATGGCCATGATCACTAATTAGCGCGTTCAGTTTTTGCAGAAGCATGATTGATCATGGTTATTGCCAATGTCATTGTGGACCCTTAGGGGTTGCTACTGTGAAATCCTTGACCTCCACCCAGCCAGGTGTCTAAGCTTGGGGATAGCTGCGACGCCGCTTGCAGAGAGCTGGAGCCCAACGCAAGGTCCGCCCCCTTGCTAATTGGGTTTAGGGTTTGGGGTTTGGGGTTTGGGGTTTAGGGTTTAGGGTTTAGGGTTTGGGGTTTGGGGTTTAGGGTTTAGGGTTGGGATGTTCCCCCTCATACTAACAGTCCTGAAGAAGCATTGTAGTACCCTACTATAATCCCTACCAAGGACTGATTGTATAAGGGGAGAACATCCCAAGGTTTAGGGTTTAGGGGGTTATGTAGGGTTTATAGGTCTTACAGGTCGCAGGCTCTTTGGGGTTTAGAGCTTATATAAAGTTTCGGGTAGGTTTAAGTTCTTACAGGTCATACGTTCTTAGAGATTTGGAGCATTGTAGGGTTTGAACAGAAGGTTCCGGGTTCAAGGCTTATTCATGGTTTCAGGCGTCGGTCTTAAGCAGTCCTAGGCCAGGAAGGTCCTTACACCACCCTAAACCCCAAACCGTTTGGCCAAACCCTAAACCCTAAACCCTAAACCCTAAACCCTAAACCCTAAACCCTAAACCCTAAACCCTAAACCCTAAACCCTAAACCCTTCAGCATGCGTCACACAACATCCCATTCCTTTGTCATAGTGGGGTAACATTTTGCATTCTTAAGGGTACTTAAACTCAATAAGGAATACAAATTCATGAGCTCGAGTCCTCCCGATCAAACCTTAATTCTGGGCCCCTAACTTAGCAACCTCAACGATCAGGAGCGTACTCGAATGGAGGCCTCAAAAGGCCTCATGATTTGAAGCCCCAAAGCCGAAACCCTTGCTGCGAAGCGCCGGGTAACCAAAGGTCCCTAAACTCGGTCAAACCCTAAGCACCTATCCCAGAGGGTCCATTCGTATTACTATTATGGAGTTAGGTACCCAAAAAACCATACTGAATAGGGTTTTGGCGTACCTAATTCCATAATAGTACTACAAATGGACTCTCTGGGCTAAGCACCTATGCCCCGAACCCTAAACTCTAAACCATAAACCGTGGTTTATGGATGTAGGGTTTTAGGCGTCAGGGACCCAGAAATTCTCCAGACATAGGCTGGACCCCCCCCCCCCCCCCCCCCCATGTAGCCCTACTGCAAGCTGCAAAACCCGATCTCCAAACTCCTAAACCCTAAACCCCAAATAAACCCCACCCTCACCCTAAAACCTGCATCAGGTGCCACGACCCGGACTTACTTTTCTTGAATGCGCCACACTTAGGGCTCTTGGGTGGGGTGGGTGGTCTGGAGCAAGTACTGCTTTGAGCCGCCACTTGTACACTTCATGCTGCGCAGTGTTTAATGAAAGGTGTTCGGGTCCAGGGTTGGGGACAAGGGTTGCAGGGATCTGTGTGATTTCGTTTTTTCGTGGACGCGTCGTCGTTCTATAAACCCTAAACCCTAAACCCTAAACCTTAAGCCCTGAGGCATGTTCTGCTCTACGCTACTTCATGGGCCATGAAGCCTGTGGCGAATGCATTGCCGGCGACGGCCAGGCTGATATGACTTGCACCAGCTGCTCAGGGGTTGACGGGTTTAGGGTTTATAGGGTTTATAGGGTTTATAGGGTTTATAGGGTTTATAGGTTTATAGGGTTTATAGGGTTATAGGGTTTATAGGGTTTATAGGCTTTATAGGGTTTATAGGGTTAGGGGTTTATAGGGTTTAGGGTTTAGGGTTTAGGTTTGCTTAGTAGCTGAATGAGTCCATTTTACACTACTTGGGATACTTTAATCCCCTATTCAGCTGAAAGTGTACACGTTTTTGGGGCTCATGAACTCAGCAACTAAGTTTAGGGCTCTTAACTAAGTCACCTGGGACCAATTAAACCCCAAACCTCCAATTTCAAAGCCCTTAATCTCTTACGTACCCCTGTAAAGCCCTAAGACCAATGCGCAAGACTACCCCTAAACCCGATAAACCTCAAATCCCAAGCCCGCCGAATACAACGACCGTAAACCCTTTCAGACTCAACCCCCCCCCCCCCCCCCCCCCCGCGACAAAAAAAACTCCCAAAGCCTACAAGTTTCTTGCCTTGCCTACAAGCCATTACCAAGCCCAAGCTTCATCCTGACTTCTGCCACCCAAAGCCCTAAACCCTAGCCCTAAACCCTAAACCCCCACAGCCCGAAATTCCAAGCCCAAGAAGGAAAGAGCTCCAAGCCTCGGAAGCCGAACTCCTGAATCCTAGGCCCCCAAACCCTAAAGGTTCAGGGTTTAGGGCTAGGGTTTGGGGTTTAGGGTTTAGGGTGCAGGGTTTAGGGCGTTTAGGGTGTCGGGTCTATTTCACCGTTGGAGGAATATCCTTCCGTCGTCCTGTTCGATTCCCAGCTGTCGGCCGCCGCCTCGGCTTTCATGGTAGTGGGGGGAGGGGGTTTCGGGTTTGGGGTTTCGGCTTGAACCAGACTCCCGCTCGATTCGCCGGGAGGAATTGCGAAACGTCTTCAATCCCACTTGTAAGGCAAAAGGAGCCCTGCATAAACCTGTGTAAGCCCCCTCCCGCTCCTTCCGCCTCATCCATGCAGTCACAGGGCTCCGCCCCGCAGTTCGAGCCGCGAATCCGCGGCAAGATCCTCTTTGTGGCCCCCGACACATTGAAGACACCAAAGGTCTTAGGGTTTAGGGGTCAGGGTTTAGGCACCAAAGGGGGTGGAGGGCACAGAGGGTTTAGAGCTTCAACGGTTTTACGGTCCAGGTGTAGAGTGGGTTTCGGGTTCTAGGCCCGTAGGGCTTTATTCAGCTTTAAGGGTTTTGGGTGTGGAGGGTTCGGGTTTTTGGGTGTGCATGGCGTTGCAAGGTCCTTTAGTGTGGAGGATTCAGATTCTAAGGGTCGTCTGGGTTTCACAGGAGGTTTGGGGCCTATCTAGGGGACGGTGTGGAAGGTCTGCCGTTTGGGGTGCATGTATTTAGCTTAAACGGTTTAAGAAAACGTTTTGGTCTAGATCTTTACTGGATACCACGTTGGAAATGTGGAAAAGTTGTTTTGGGGATGTCTTTAGGCTCGCGCGTCTGACGGTTCAAGGTTTATAGCGCTTAGGTGGAGCTAAACCCTAGCCCCGAGGGATTTGGGGGTGTCAAAAAACTTAGGGGTTCAATGGGGTCATATGGACGGAGGGGTGTCAGAGGGCTTAGGGGGGCAGAAGCCCCATCTTCCAGGAAGAGCAGCCCTGGATCATTTTTTACAGGGTTCTTAAGGGAGGGGGGTTCAAGGGGCTTTATAAGGGTTTAGGGTTTAGGGTTTAGTATATTACCCAAGGCTCCCTAGGTACCTGCCCCTATGAACTCCCTCCTTAAGAACCCCATCATTTGCATTGGAAGCTACTCTCCCAACTGCCCCCTTCCCATGCCAGGAAGCGCATACACCCCAGGTGGGCACGTGCCTTTGGAATGCGAATCTCGCGTTCGCGCCAGGGGCTGAGCACATCTGAGCACCCTGAGCACAGCAATGTATGCAATGTGTGGCGCAGGGTTTAGGGTTTAGGGTTAAGGGTTAGGGAAAAGGGTTGAAGGTGTAGGGTTTGGGGTTTAGGGTACATGGAGGACCAAGGCCTTAAAGCCCTCAATCAGCCCCATGGTGTAGAGTCCCTAAACCCCGAACTCAAAAGACCTTGAAGCCTAAACCCTGAACCCTAAACCCTAAACCCTGAACCCTAAACCCTACATAAACCCTATATAAACCCTATGTAGGGTGTGGATTCAAGCCCTGAACTGTCAACCCGAAACAAGTCTTGAATGCGCTCTCAGTGAAGCGCTCGAACCCTTCAGCGCTTCGAGAGCGGTTTGGGGTTTAGGGTTTAGGGTTTAGGGTTTAGGGCTTTTGGCCCAGGGTTCAGGGAGCCTACCCCAATGTTACCATTCCTCAATCTGGGTGCCAAACCCCAAACCCCCAAACCCCTCGGGGTGTCCTGGGCGACTTGGAAGGCCCCGCTGTGATGCCGCACACCGGCGACTGGCCCAGGGCTGAGACGCAGCCTAGGAGAGCGTTTGGGGGTTTAAGGCCTAGGCCCTTCTGGATAGGGTTTAGGGTTTAGGGTTTAGGGTTCAGGGTTTAGGGTTTAGGGTTTAGGGTTTAGGGTTTAGGGTTCAGGTTTAGGGTTCAGGGTTTAGGTTTAGGGATTAGGCTGCGCGGGGGTAAAAAGGCAGCTTACTAGCAGGCGTGAGATGGGGGTCGAATTAGAGGGGGGCAGGAAGAGGGGCGGAAGAGGGGGAAGACGGTGGGAAGAGAGGGGAAGGTAGGAGTACGTGTTCTCTTCCGCGTTCCGAACAAAGCAGAAGCTGGTGTCGTGACTCTTTTGACCCCAATGAAGGCTTCAACCCCAATGTTGCTACACTAGCCGGTGCTGACTTGCGGAAATGCAACAGGGTCGAGTTTCGTCACATTGCAAAGGCGAGGCTGTGCGCGTGCCGCCCTGGCGGCAAAACTTCTCTTGCGCAGGCGTGATCTTCTGCAGTAATGGTCATTTTTTAGAGGGTTCCTTTTTTTATAGTTAGTGTGCCTGCTTATGTTATGCTGCTGCTGTCCGCCCGGTTTCAGCTGTGGAGGGGTGCAATTGTTTTGTCTGCTCTGGTCGTGGGTTCCGGTTGTTGAGGGCACGGGGTCTCATGGCTTCAAGCAGGGAAGGCCTATAAGGAATGGGAAAGCTGGACAATTCAGAGTTTGGAAAGTATGCGGACAGACGCCCTCCAGCCCTCCCGCAACACAAAAAATGCAGCTTGGGATGTTCACCCATATACTGACAGTCCTTAATGGGGATTATAATAGGGGGTACGATAATCCCTATTGCGGACTCTTGAGGACTGCTAGTATAAGGAGGAACATCCCAAAACGCCCCAAGAAATCACGAGGCCTGGAAGTGATCCAGGTTTAGGGTTTTAGGGTTGAGGGTTTAGGCTTTAGGCTTTAGGCTTTAGGCTTGAGGCTGTAGGCTTTAGGCTTTCGGGTTAGACAAAACAAGCAAGGAACCTCCTTTCTGTTGGGTCCAGGCTGCGGATCTCAGCAAGCCCAGCGCACGACCCATACTGAGGCCGGAGATCGGGTGCTTGAGAATCTGTATTCCCCTCCCCCTAAAAATAAACCACCTAATGTTAAATCTCCCCCCAGTATTGTTATATTGTAGTATGTGGGGGGGGGGGTATATTAAAATGTTACTGGGAAAGGGGGTGTAATGTCATATATTAGTGGGAGGGGATTAAATAGGTGCACCATGTGCAGTTTGTCCTCCCGATGTCTGACATGTGCTTGTATGATTCAGGAAACGCCGCGCGGACCCTGAATGTGTTCACGAAGCCGCCGCCAAAAAAACCTACGCACTGAACCCAGAACTGTTCACTCCAACCGGCACCTGCCCTGCTATAAGAAATTTTACCGAACTACAAAGGCGGGGGGGGGGGGGGGCTTCCCAAAATGCTGTAATCTTTATGATAGGAAGCCCAGCAAGGGGCTAGAAACCCCCATGTGACAGGAATTTGTTTCCGATCGGCTGGACACTCAGCAACGAGCGGCCGCTTCCTGGGGTTTCTTGTTTTGGGGTACTTCGGAGCTCTGTCTCAGCCTTGGGTTCACAGGATCTCTCGCCTTCTCCAAGACGCAAAGCCCCAACCCTAAACCCTAAACCTAAACCCTAAACCCTAAACCCTCAGACCTTCAGCTCCAGAGCTTCCGAATAGGGGTTCATATTCTAGGGCTCCCCACTTGGTCGCCCCAGGCTGTTGGTGTATTTCTATGCAGAATTTGCATCAACCAGAGAGAGCGCTCTACTTTTGGGAAGCCGTAAAAACTAAGCCCTAAACTTCCTCAACTTCCTCAAGCCCTATAAACCCTAAAGCCTAACCCCTAAAACCCTAAGCCCTAAGCCCGAACCCCTAAGCCCAAAGCTTCCCTCCTATACTCTAGGTCTTAGTTCGACCCCTGGGTTCCCATCCTGGAACCGGATCCCTTACGCATTCTTGTTGTTGGCTTACCTTACTGGGCAGCCTACGCTAGTGTTTTTCATGGCAATGTCCTAGCCTAGCCACAGCCCCTCAAACCTCAGCCAGGAAACCTATACACCCTGCACACCTATAAACCCTATAACACCGCAGAAAAAAACCTGTGCATTCCATGAAAACTATATAACTATATACCTTATAAACCCAATAAACCATATCCCAAATGGTTCCTGGGTTGCTTCATGCGAAAAACCATGGCACAGCCTGACTGCGCCCTAAACCCTATATAAGCCCCAGGCCGTAGCCCCAAGCCCTCAGCCCTAAGCCAAACTTTAAAGAACGCTGCACCCTAAACCTTATAAATCCTGGACCCCAAGCCCCAAGCCCTAAGCCCTAAGCCCGAAGCCCTAAACCCTAAACCCTAAACCCACCAGCCTGCTCGAGGTCAGGTCGACTCCACATTGCCAGAACAGCGCAGCTCGGCTTGAATTGATTTGCGGTGAGGAGGGTTTAGGGCTGAGTATAGGGTATACATGTATACATCACCAGAAATACCAATAGGTATACATACATATACATATATACACATGTTTACATACACATACAGTATATGTTTATGTATACCTCAATAGAGATCCATCTGCGGGTAGGCTTGCATGCATGCTGACCCCTCCCAAACCCCCCCTAAGCCCTAAACCCTATAAACCCTAAACCCTAAATCCGAAACCCGAAACCCTAAGCCCTAAACCCAAAACCCGAAACCCTAAACCCTGAACCCGAAACCCGAAACCCTAAACCCTAAACCCTGTCTGGCCTCTCCAGGTTGCGGGGCGGCTTTCGGAAACCGTCTGGCCGCGGACTGCGCTGTCCCCACCGGCCCGTTTAGAGGGTTTTGGGTGTGGGGTTTGGGGTTTAGGGTTTGGGGTTTGGGGTTTAGGGTTTTGGGGTTTAGGCTTCGGGTTTGGGGTTTACGGTTTGGGGTTTAGGGTTTGGGGTTTAGGGTGGTCGCCCAGGATTCCAGGATGCCCGATTTCTTCCTCCTCTGCGGGCCTAGGGCTTGTTGTATTTCCCTTTTCAAGCAACAAAAGGTGCATTTTGTTTATTCGCCGAGCTTGTTGGGTTGGGGAACCGGGCCGGGCCATTTAGGGTTTATAGATTATAGGGTTCAGAGCTTAGCGTGAGGGTTCTTGGTCAGCAGTAGCTGAGTTGTAGTAACCTTGCACCCTTCTGGGGTAGTAGAATTCCTCCTAACAATCCAAAGGTTAAACTTTAGTCCACTGCCCCATGGGAATCTTAGGAACCCTTCCTTGTCGGGCGTTAGGGTTTCGGGAAGCAGGTCAACAAGTTCTGGTGCTGCTCTGCCGGAATGTGGCCCCTGACTCAGCGTCAGCTGTTGAGGTCTAGGGGTCCCGTTTTTTTTTTATATAGATATGCTATCGCCCCTACTTGAAACTACACGACAACCCCCCAGACAAACCTTAGCTTGTATACCCTACAAGCCCCAATCCTGAACCCGAACCCCCGGAGCTGTCTCAGGTGTGGTGCCAGCAGCCAGCACTGCGTGAGCCCGGACCACGAGTGCCCCCCAAGTTTTTTGGGGGTTTTTGGCTTAATTTTAGAGTTTGTGCTCAGGTGTTACGACATTTAGGGTTTAGGGTTTAGTTTGGGGCTTATAATTAGTTAAGTTTGTGGTTTAGGCCAAGCAAAGAGGCGTGAGAGCCTCAGCTCGATCCCCATCTGAAGAACCAAACCCCAAACCACTAACACCCCACACGCTTAACCCCCTACAATCCCCAAACCTGAAGCCTACTACACCTTGTTCTAAGGCTCAAAACCTCAAACCCTAACCTTTTTCTCTAAACCTTGAACCCTAAAGTCCTAAACCCCTAAACCCTAAACCCTAAACCCTAAACACTAAACCCTAAACCCTAAACCCCCCGAAGGTGCCGGGGGGGCAACTCACCCTTCAACTTCTGCGGGGCCGGGCCGGAAGACCCGGGCTGTCGGAGAGGACTCCTTCTTCATGGGGTTTAGGGTTTAGGGGTTCAGGGGTTTAGGGTTTAGGGTCTAGGGTTTGGGGTTTCGGGTTTAGGGTTTTGGGGTTTAGGTTTAGAGTGCTGGGGTTTGGGGTCCAGGCTGTTGGAGAGGACTTCGGCTTAGCGGCGTTTAGGGGTTTCAGGGTTTAGGGTTTTAGGGTTTGGGGGCTACAGGGGTTCAAAGGGTTTTCGGGGTTTAGTTTTTGTTTTGCGGGTTTGGGGTTTTGGGGGGTTGAGGGTTTCGGGTGTTTAGGGTTTTGGGGGGTTTAGGGTTCAGGGAGATTACGGTTTCGGGGGTTTACTGTTTTGGGTTTTGGGGTTGAGGGTTTAGGGGTCTGGGGTTTAGGTTTTGGGTCTTCTTCGGATTTGGGGGTTTGGGCTGTAGGGCTTTCTGCACATGTGGGAGTATAGGGGGGGGGGGGTTACGGGCTCAGGATGTTGCGTTGTGTGTTGGGGCGTCCTGGGATCTGAGCCTCAGCCCTTGAACCTATAGCCCTGAACCCTCAAGCAGCAAATCTCCGCAACACCTCTTTTTGGTATTCGGGATTTGGTCGTCTTCCCTAAACCTCAGACCTGAAAATCCTGACCCCTAAGCCCTGGTTGCAAACTCAGGGCATTGTAGTTAGGTGGAGCCTCCGCTTGAGCACCTTCGGTCTGGCTTCGCTGGCGGAGCGTTGACAGGCAGCGACGTGGGGATGGGTGTAGGTTTGGGGGCTTCAGGGTTTAGGGTTTAGGGTTCAGGCCTTCGGGAGTCTAGGGTTGATTTGGGGCTGTAGGGTTCAGGGTTCAGGCATTTTGGATTCTAGGTTTAACCTTGGAGCTGTTTGACACCGGGTGTTTCGCCACGTGAAGATCTGCGTGGCCAGCTAGGCTCTGGCAATTCTCTGAAACTTGTATGACTTCTTATCACCCACTTTAATCACCAAAGGCCAAAAACCCGCAATCCCAATAGCCTAAACCCGAAACCTCAAACAGTCATTTTCCCCTTTAAGGGATAATGTAGGGGTACCTCATTCCGTCATTCCCAAGAAGCAGTGAGTAAACTCGAAGCCTCAACGTCTGCCAGCCTGAGCAGCCTAAACCCTGAACCCCTAATCCCCTAAACCCTTCACAAATCCCTTATCTCGTAGCCAGCCTCGGCAGGTTCTCGAGTGACCTGCAGAGCTTGGGTCCACACTGCAGGTTGTACACAGACCCCACGGGCTCCACGGGCTCGGATCCGGCCGCAGAGTTATGAGTTGCCTTTAGGGTCAGGAAACCCAGGCCTAATTACGACCTTCCTTCTGAGCTAACCTTTCCTTGCCGAAATAAATGGTCAACAACCTAATAAAGCTACCCAAGCATGGAGGCACCTTTCTCTAGTGTACTTCCATGGTCTAGGTGGGCTTCAAACCCCCAAACAGCCTGCGGTTGCATTGGGGTTTCTAATCGGGTGTAAGATTACGTGGAGTATGCTTCAGAGGAGGGACCTTATGCCCCGATACCCCTCGAAAACTTGAACCGCTGAGGCCCTAACCCCTAAACCTTGTAAACCTTGTTATCCCCTAAACACCCCCCAAGCCCCTAAACCTGAAGTCCTGGTACCCTAAATCCTACACCCTAAACCCCAAACCCCTAAACCCTAAACCCTAAACCCCAAACCCTAAACCCTAAACCCCAAACCCTAAACCCTAAACCTCATCGAACCCACCGTCCGCAAAGCCCCTCCACAGTCTCTGGGTGGTCTCGGTCGGATCTTTGCCCGGGCGGCCTTGTAGAAAATGTTCGGGGTCCCTGACCTCTCGCCCCCTTAAGGAATCAAGCTGTATTTCACATATATATATATATATGTATAATATGTATATATGTATATATGTATATATGTATATATGTATGTATGTATGTATGTATGTATGTATGTATGTATGTATGTATGTATGTATGTATGTATGTATGTATGTATATATGTATAATTCCCAAGGGGCATCTTACAACAGTCTTAAGTATGTTCGAAGAGGGGCAAGCTACCTCATCCTCATGAGTTTTGTACTTGGGCCCTTCGGTGGAATGTTAGGGAAAGAGAGCTCTGCCGCCGAAAATCGCCCTTCAGGCGTGGTGTGGGGTTGGGCTGATGCCTAGGCTTTGAGGGGTTTTAGGACTTCAGGGCTTAGGGTTTAGGGTTTAGGGCTTAGTAATGTACCCGCAATGCCTGTCTCCGCCGGACAGCACACCCTAAGGGGCTCCTGGCCTGAATAACTTAAACCCGAAAACCTGGTTTTTCACCAGCTGCCACTTGCCCAATCTGTGCAGCAATCTCCCGTACTTTGCCTGAGCTTGCAAGTATCATGCTGCAGCTGTTCAGGGGCATCCCCTCCTTAAGAACCCAGAACCTACTGTTTTGTAGGTTCTTCTTATAAAGCCCCTTATAGGATTCCTAGCTAACCTCCAGGCTACGGGTTCTGCAGAAGACTCCTTCCAGGGGCCCACAAAGAATCCAGGGGTGATTTTTCTATGTCGCTTTGTAGGCTAGAATCTTCTCGAACCCTAAACCACCCAAACCCTCCGGCCCTAAACCCTGAACCTCCTAAACCCTCCAAACCTAAACCCTGAAACGCCTAAAGCCTCAAAACCCTAAAGCCAAATCCAAGCCTGTAGACTTCGCAGCTCTCTGCATGCGGCGTGCTACGCTGGCAGCTGTTAGTGTTGGAGCTGTACTGCTAGCTGCGGCGCACGGCCCAAGACCGCTTCTTATCTACATATATATATATAATACTTAGGCCAAAAGGACTGGACATGTTACCCATGTTTCATCTGAGAGCCTGTCATAGAAGTGTTTCTGCACACCATGTCGGCGGGAGCCTCCACTCCACAGGAAGTGGAGCTTCCTCTGCGAGCCAGACTCTCTGTTCCCGAAGAGCCTGGGGAGCACCAGCAGAGGCTTATTACCAGCAGCCAGACTCTTCCGGCTTCCAGCCAGCAGCCACTACGGCCTCGCGCGAGCAGACGATCGGTTCTTGCAGAGACGAGCAAGGACCTGGAGAAAAGCGCAGCCCCGAAGCATCAGCGTTGCAAAGTGGCTGTTGCCGCCTACACTGTGGCGCGCATCACAGCCAGCGTGCTTCTGCTTCTGCAGGCACATTCGGCGTGTTATGAACGTTGCCTGCGTGACAGCGCTTGCGGTAAAGCTTTTCGTGAAGAAGTAATGTGCCCGCTAATTAGTGGAAGGATATTTGACTCCGTTGTGCGCCCTCTGGTGACTGGTCTAGGAATTTATGTTTTCCTTCAAAGGAGCGATCGCTTCTCTGCCAATGAACCGCTGCACACACGAGCTCGCTTTCTGGTCTTCTGCCTGGCATCGTTCCACTGCGATGCCTCTGTCGCTGTGACTTTGTTTCACCGCTCTGCATTCCCAGCTTTGCTGTTGTTGTGGGAGCTCCTCTGCAACGCGATCCAGATGCAGATGACAAACCTAAAGCTGCATGCATTGGGCTTTCATATCACCGCAAGACTTTGTGCGGCACTGATGCTTGTGGTGCTCGGCGCGATTGCCGTTGACCTTCCATTTTTCGTGTTCTCGAAACATACGTGGTTATCGCAGATGATGTGGCCCTCGTTTTTTTTTAGGCATATCTTGCACTGGCGCCGCCTTGCTCCTTCAATTCTGTGGCCTCTGCCATGCAGCCGTCCGATCGTTGTGTCTGGGATGGCACGACGCGGCAATCAAGGCTGGGGCGGCCTGCTTGTGCATCAACGCTGCCCTCTTGATCCCGGGACCTCTTCTTAGCGCTGCAGGCTTCTATTTCTTTGTGGCTCCGCTTGTTAGTCCTCTTGCAGGACGCCCTTGGATGCTGACTCTGGACATCAGCCTGCAAGTGCTGAACGTGCTGCTGCTGAGCGGCATGGTCGGCCCGCAGAGGTGGGCACGGCCGATGGAGGCCTTCCAGAAACTCGCGGAGTTTCACGGCTTCGGCTTATCATCCACGAAACGCATCACCTTCCCGGGGAAGGTGAACGCGGCAGCCCGCGACTGCATTGTGTCCTTCCCCGGGAAGTACAGCGAGGAGTGGGACGCCGCCGTGTCGGCCGCCGCAAGCTCTCAAAACGCCTTCTCCTTGGCCTGCGTGTTCCTGACGGACCGTGCCTCAGGTCTTGGCGAGCACTCGGAGGATCCCGATCATCCGGGGAGGTGCTGGTGCCATGCATTGTACGGCAGCCTGCCGGCCTCCACGTACCTGAGCGTGGTGGACGTCCAGCAGCTGCGGCAGGAGCATGGGAACGACGAAACCGCCTACCAGCAGCAGCTGAGCTTCAAGAAATCCGACGCCGAGGCCATGGGGCAGCTGCTCCTCATCAAGGACCTAAAGGCGGAAATGGAGTGGAAGCAGGAGCTTTCCCAGGCGCTCAACGACGCGGAGGCCCGGTGCCTGGCAAACCATGCCCGCGCCCCTTGGGGCTGCCGCTGGTTCGAGGAGCCTGGGGATGTCATCTGTTCCGGTCAGACTTGCACTTGAAAAACAAGACCACAAAAGTCAGGAAGACCACTTGCTATGACAGATGTGCTGAAACATTTCTACATGTTGTGTAGAGTTGTAAACTGCCTGCTTGTGTTTTTCATTTCTGGTTTCGCAACTAACACTAATTCCTCGTTGTTTGTGTTACATGCGCGTGCTTTTGTGATGTGCCTCCGAGGAGTGGAGGAGGAACGTCAGCAAGGCCTCCGAGCTGGGTCAGAGCCTGCACGTCTTCTACTTCGAGGGCTGCAAGGGCCGAGGCAAGGTCGCCTGGGACCAGCTCTCTGACAAAGAGGCGCGGCCGCATTCCAAATACTTGAGGGGAGGGGAGGGGGGGGGAGGGGGGGAGGAGAGGTTTCTTATACGGATGGGACCCTACTAATACTTGAGGTGGGGGGGGGGGGGGGGGGGGGGGGAGGAGGAGAGGTGTCTTATACGGATATGGGTCCCTACATGGTAATCCTTCGGACACTATCCATGTGCTCGTGAAGCCCTAGCTCCGACTTCCCTCTGGTCCCGAAGGTGAGGGAGCAAGTGCGCGCTTGCAGTGGCCTGGGTGCCTCCCAGACGGCAGAAGTCGCCTACCTTCACCGATTGGGCCTGAGCTACGTGGAGCACGACATCACAGACTTCAAGGAGATGATGACTGGAAAGACTTCAGCAGCCACTTGGAGCTCGAGTCAGCCTTCCAACGCGCAGGTCCAGCCCTAGACCTGTCATCTTCTTTCACAGGTCTTCCGCCATGCAGTGGCCCCGCAGCAGCGTGCTCCCACTCAACAGCCCAACGGCCTAACGCAAGAAATCGGAACCTCAGCCTGGAGGCCCCAAGCGGTTGAAGTTGTTCTCCTGGTGTATGCCCAATGTAGCGGCTACGCAGTGCTGTTGCCTTCAGTCTTGCTAATGTTGGACTGACTTTAAATAAGGAGGGTCCATAATCACAAGTTTCGAAAATCTATTCTGCAAACCGAGTTTGTTCAGGGTACTGTCTATTATCACATGTTTTTTCAGGACTTTTTTTTGAGGGTTTGTGTTTTGGGTTAAGGGCTTACGCGGTAAGGCTTGAGGCCCAGGAATCTTAAAGAGCCAGAGCGCGGAGAATCCAGAAATCTAAGCCCGGCTAGTTTCCATATGGAATTTCATTCCGAAACGAGGCCCCAAACACATTTTGTGATAAGTAGTCCACGGGCCGGTCAGACTGTCTTTAGCAAGTTTGTCTGGCTACCCTCCATAATACCAAGTTTTTTTCGGATGACTTTTGTTGAAGGGTTTGTGTTTAGGGTTAAGGGCTTACGCAGTAAGGCTTGAGGCCCTGAGGCCTTGGGCTCCAGGAATCTTAAAGGCTGGAAAGTTTCAGGCCTTGGCGGTTCCCCCCCTTCCCCAATTTGTTTGGGGGGGGGGGGGGGGGGGTCCCGCCCATTCGTTTATAGAGGGTCCAAATTTGTTTGGGGCGGGGGGGGGGGGGGGGGGGGGGGGTGGGGTGGGGGGGGGGGGGGGGGGGAAATCCTAAAGACAGTGCAACATTAAGTGTTCCGCTGTTGCCCCGAGCCCTCTGGTGCCTGGCATTCAATCTGAGAGCCCATACAAGCCTTGCAGCTCCCTTTCGCAGCACGAAGCCCTGAAAGCCCTGAGAACTCCAAGCCCTTGAACCCAAAACCCGGTTGCAATCCCTCAACCCCCCAAGGCCCTCAAAAGCCCCCAAAACCCTCGAGCTCCAAAGCCTTTTAGCATCTTATAAGGACTTATCGAGCCCGGAAGCCCCAAGTGCAGGGCGTCGAGAGCTGTGCAGCAGAAGCGCAACGCATCTCCGATGTTCTGGTGCCTGCAGTTGCAGAGTTAGGGAGGGGGGGGGGGTTGTTTCGGGGCTTAGGGCTTCAGTGGGCTTAATCAGGGCTTAGGGTTGTAAGGAGCCCCGGGCCCTTGACCCTAAACAGTTGTGGGGGTTTGCATTGCAGGTTTTTTGGGGTTTCTGGGCCAGGGCTGCAAGCTGCAAGCTTGGTACCGTTTTTGTTTGAGGGTTCAGGGTTTATAAAGCTTAGGGCTGTGTGTTTCTGAGATGTTCTTCGGCTGTGCGGGGCTTAGTGGCGTTTGTGTTCATAAGGCTTGAGATGCCGAGGTTGGCGTTAAGGCTGCATTCAGCTCACACACACCCCGGGGCTTAGCCCAATTGAAGCGTCCAAAAGCAGCAAATATCAACAAACCCCTAAACTGCCAAATGCCAAAGGGCCCTGAACCGTTAAACCCTAAAGCCCCATATCAGCCAGTACATGCCCCGAAGCTGCCGGAACCTGAAGTCTCATTGCCATAAGCTGCGCGTTGTTCTAAAGCCCAAGCTCTACTGCAACATAGTGTTACAACAGCTGAGGCTACCGTAAGTACCACTTGATAGGCCTAAACCCAAATCCTAAACCCTAAAGGTACCTCGTTGGGGCAGTTGGCATCTTGGAGACTTGCAAGGGGTTGGGTATCTAGGTTGGGTTTGAGGTTTGGGGCGTTCACGAGGGCGCCGCTGCGCTGCACGAGTGAGAGTCTTGAGGTTGTGTCTTTAAGCACTTTAAAGTACATTACGAAACATTCACGATCAGTTGGACGGTCTTAATGTCTTATCTAGTATTTATACCAACAGCTATGGCTAGTGTGATGCGATGCGCCCTGGCTGTCGTCGCTGGACTCGCTCTCCTCTGGCTAAGATCCTGGCCGGCGATCGCCCCAGGCCTCCAGGTCAGAAAGCTTCAGAAGTCACTGCCGAAGGCCGCCGAAAGTCCCGGCCAGTACCCAGTGCCGAACATGTTCGAAGGCTTGAGCTGCTCCGGACACTGGGAGACCCTCGTCCCAACGAGATGGGTGGTGAGCTTCGGTCTGGCTGTTGGTGCGTACGCTGGAATGGCGCTCTCCCTCCATTTCGCGTTCTACTTGTGCTGCACGCCGCAGGATCTCGCAGGCCGATGGGCCCCTTGGCTGCTGACCTGGGTGGTGCCGGCCTTCGTCGCGCTGCCGGCTGCCGTGATGGGCTCCGGGGCGGCAACGGCGCTCTTGGGGAGAATCGTGCCCCACTTGCGCGGGATGCTGCACGTGTCGCTGCCCCGTCACTGGCAGCGGTTGATGCAATGCCATGTCCAATGGGTGGCCATGCCAGGGGCAATTCTGCCAGATGCCTGTGGTGCGCACCTGACCGAAAGCGAGCAAAGGACACGCTTGCAGTATTACCTCTCGGTGATATTTTTCGGAATCCTAGCCAGCTTCCTGACCGCAATGCTCCTCACGGCACTGGGGCGAGGCATCAGATGGATCCAGGATGGGGTGCGTCACCGGGGCGTGCAGAGAGACGCTGCTCCCGCACCGGCTTACGCGAAATTGCAGTCAGTCCGCACAAGCCACGCAACCAAAGAGGGTGAAACTGAAACCGAAGAGGGCACGGAGCCGCAGACGAGGCTTCAAGTGGTCGGTTTCCATGTGCTGTGCGCGGCCCTTGCGGTTTGGGCAGGGGCGACGGGACATGTGCAGATTCGAAGCGGGCTCTGTTGGGAAATTTGGACTGGCTGGATGTTCTTCATGCTCAACATCTCCATGTTGCAGAGCCTATACTTCGCGGTTGCCCTGCCTACAGAGGCCCGGGTCCCTTGGTTCGGGCCGGAAGTCGTGATGCCCGTCCTCCCCGTCCTTGGTGAGCAGCTGGACTCCTTCAAGGACTGGATCTTCGTGGGCTTGGCCCTGTCGCAGAGGAGCCTTGGTGTTCATGTTGGTAGGTCTTGGTTTCTGTGGGGCTGCCATGTAGTGCCACGTAGGTGTTGGGCCACCCATCTGGAATGATGCAGCGAAGTCGCATGACGTGGTATAGGCATAGGTTGGATGCTTGTCCCGGAGGACCTGGCCTGCCGGCATCATGGCCGTTGTGGCCGTCTGCATTCTCTTCCTCTCCAACGCATACATGTGGAGGCACTACCCCAAAGAGCTTGCCACAGGACTCTTTCCAGCCCGTGCAGCAGCGCTCAGAGCGTGGTTCCGGCACCCTCGCGAAAGCATACTCTCACAGCAGACCTCGCCCGGGAAGCTTGCAGTGGCCATCTCTGAAGACATCCCCCAAGCGGTGCTGCAGTCCCTCTTCGTGCTGACGGAAGGGGGCTCACTTACGCAGTCGGTCTTCATCGCCATCGCTGTGCTGAAGGCGTCGCTGTGCATTGTGCTACGCTCGGCAGTATTGCAGCGCGAAGGGCGCTTCGGGGACTCCTACCAGGCGGAGGTGATGTACTACCGCTTGAAGTGCACTGTTTGCGGCGCTGTGCTGGGTAGCCGTAGCAGTTCTGCTTTGGATGCTCGGTGCAGGCTCGCAGATTCGCTGAGCGACCTGGGGCTGAATGATGAAGCACTGGAGGTGTGGAGAGAGGTGCTGGCTGCTCAGCAGCAAACCCTGGGGCCCACTCACCCTGACACTCTGTGGACTCAGCGCAACCTCGCTGTTTCACTGAGAGAGCTCGGGCGGCATGCTGAAGCCCTGGATGTGCTGACGAAGGTGCTGGAGGTTCAGCAGCAAAAACTGGGGTCCACTCACCCTCATACTCTCAAGACTCAGAACAGTGTCGCTGTTTCAATGCGCGAACTGGGGCGGCATGCTGAAGCCTTGGACATAGAGAAAGAGGTTCTGGCTGCTCAGCAGCAGGTCCTGGGGCCCAATCACCCTGATGTTTTGTGGACTCAGGGCAACCTAGCTGTTTCACTGAGCAAACTTGGGCAGCATGCTGAAGCCCTGGATGTGCTGACAGAGGTGCTGGCTCATCGGCAGCAAACCCTCGGGCCCACTCACCCTGACACTCTGTGGATTCAGGGCAAGCAAGCCGTTTTACTGAAAGCGCTTGGGCGGCATGCTGAAGCCCTGAATGTGCACAGAGAGGTGCTGGCTGCTCAGCAGCAGGTTTTGGGGCCCACTCACCCTGACACTCTGGAAGCTCAGCGCAACCTCGCTGACTTACTGAGGGAGCTCGGGCGGCATGCCGAGGCCGATGCATTGAGATCTGAGGACAGCCCTGCGAAATAACTGTGGCGTGATCCGGTGTGCTCACCTGGGGTCCTTTCACACTGCTCACTTCGTACGATTCCCTTGCCAATCTGCGCTCAGCCGTGTTTCGGGACCGAAAAGCGAGCTCGTATTGGCTCCAAAGTGCTCATCTTCAGGGTGTACGGTTTATGGCCTGTGAGGGATCTCAAGGGCATAGGTCTCAGGGTCTGTAGGGATCTGAAGGGTGCAGGGTGTAGAGCTTCAAAGGGGCCAGAGGAAACGAAGCTCTCAAGGCGCCACGAAGCGCGCCCACCTGGACACCTAGACTCTGCAGAATCATGCTAGCCTGAATCTTCAGGGGTTCACGGACGGGTAGTTTAGGGTTTCATGTATCCGTAGATTTCCCTGCCTGAAGCTTCTTCCTTCCGATTCCGGGCTTCGCCAGCTCAAGGAACTCAAATGCCGCTGATCCTAGCCCAAGACCCGAATAAACCCTATAAACCCTATATAAACCCTATATAAACCCTACAAACCCTAAACCCAAGACCGACGAAGCCCCCATATAGGGAGCCAAGTCAATTCGAGACCCTGGGCTCGAACTGAATCCTAGACCTTTAGACCCCTGAAGCGCTTTAAGAAGCCCTAAACCCGACCCCAAAAACCCCAAACCCCAAACCCCAAACCCCAAACCCTAAACCCTAAAGCCTAAACCCTATGAACCCTAAACCCTAAACCCTACGAACCCTGAACACGTGAACCCTAAACCCTCGACCCTAAACCCTAAACCCTACGCCCTACGAACCCTGAACACTTGGACCCTGAGCTCCAGGCCCAAAGCGCAGGGAAATCCCAAATGTCCCATCCTAAGCCCCTAAATCCTGAACCCTATAACCTTATAAACCCTATACCCGAACCTAAGCCCCGAACTTTCCATCCAAAAGCCCAAACCGTCGGCTGAAGCGCTGAGCAGCT
Organism: Symbiodinium natans; assembly: GCA_905221605.1. NCBI lineage: Eukaryota > Dinophyceae > Suessiales > Symbiodiniaceae > Symbiodinium > Symbiodinium natans. The sequence continues at coordinate 722,767 of CAJNDS010000824.1, forward strand.
GACACCCCGGTTTAGGGTTTAGAATTTGGTGTTGAGAGTTGAGGTTAGGGTTTAGGGATGCAAGGGTTGTGATGGGGTTGAGGTTATTTGGGTTTTGCGAGCTAGGTCCCATTCCTGCCGTACTCGGAGCTTCGTCTGGCAGGGGCCACGGGGGAAACCTGAACCTTAAACCATAAACCTGCAACCTTGAAAATTAAACCGCTAAAGCCCTCAACCCAATAAGCCTGATAAATCCAAAACCCTTCCGGCCGGTGCAGCGTGCCACCTGTCTAAACCCCTAATCTCCTAGCCAGCCCCGGCAGGTTCTCGAGTGACCTGACTGAGTGGCCTGCAGAGCTTGGGTCCACGCTGCAGATTGTACATAGACCCCATGGGTTCGCGGGCTCGGATCCGGCCGCAGAGCCCAAAGCCTAAGTAAAGAATTTCCCTCAGAACGACACGTTACCTAAAGAAGTGGTCAACGAAATAAAATACCCTAACGTGAGGGCACACAGTTCCTTTTGTAGTCTGAGAGGTGACTCTAGGTGAGCCCTATAACCCTGAACAAGCTGTATAGTTGCCTTGGCTTTAGAAGTTGGGCCACCCCCAAGGTCAAGGTCCACAGTGCAGGGCGCAGCTTTCATACAGAACCTTGAAGCCCTGAAACCCCTGAACCCCTAAGACCCTAACCCCTATGTAAACCTTGTATATCCCCCAAAGCCCTGAAACCCCTCCAGGAGCAGTTTCCGCATAGCCTCTGCCGGATCTTTGCAAGGGCGGCCTCGTAGGAAACCCTAAGGGTCCATGACCCATCGCCCCCGCGAGGAATCATCTCACCGTTTTATTTTTCTTTAACACATAGAAATTATAAAGACATTCTTGAGTGAGTTCGAAGGGGAGGAAAGGCACCTCTTATACTTGGGGGCCCCTTCCGGTGGACCCTTTGGGACAGAGCTCGGTTGACACTGCCGCCACACATCGAGCTTCAGGTGTGTGGGGTGTGCCTTGAGTTTGGGGCTTGGTGGTTAGGGCTCAGGGCCTTTTAGGGATGTCGACGAGGGATCTGAATCCTCAACCAACCCAAGTGAGTCGTAACATATCTTCACCCAGGAACCACAACACTGAAGCCTAAACTGCCTAAACCTGCATTGCATGGTGTATAAGCCCTGCTAGACCTCCAACTCAGGCATGCTGGAATCCTGCATCTAATCCGGGTTCGAGTCTGGGTTCTCCTCCATGAGAATGGGTACCCTGTGCGTCCAGGTCAAGCCCTTTGGAAGCCCTGAACCCTGAACCCTAAACCCTAAACCCTCAACCCTCCAATGGTCACGCCTTGGAGGGAGTGACTGGAGAGGCCAGCACTTAGGGGCTATAAGCAGGAGACTCCAAAAAGGTGGAACATCCTGCTCCCTAGACCCCAAAAGGTATACTAGAGGGAATTCCAGCTCTAACCATCCGGTTCCAACTTTCTGGAGTTTACTGCAGGGCGAAGGGCGCTACAAGTCAACTACCAGTGCCGCCGATGAAAGACTCGCAGCCTGGCTCATGGTGGCACAACAACACACGGGCCATTGCAAGTATTATGGCCTTGTGAGGCGCCGTAAATATGAGGACCGTAAATATATCAGGCCCCGGAAACATAATGATAAAAATAGAATAGTAGTGATGTAAGCTAAGGATAATGGTCAGCGCCCAGTCTATGCAGCCCTCTGCCGCAAACTGATTCTGTATCACGCCTCGGCTCTCCTTGGATGAGCCTCCTCAAGGAGACCTTGCCACAATGAATCCCAAGGTGACTGCATTGTCGTTTGGTATAGGGTTCCCTGGGGCCCGCCCCGACCCTGAGCCCTATGCCTTCTAAGACCACTCTAACTCGGAATCCCTTTAACCCCTCAACGCTAAACCCTAAAAAGCCGAAACCCCAAGCTTTCTGGACTTTGCATCTCTCCACATGCGCCGTGCTGTGCTGGCACTGGGCTGGTGCTGGAGCTGTGCTGCTCCGGTGCCCAAGCAGTTCGGTTTAGGGTTTAGGGTTTCGGGTTTAGGTTTTAGGGTTTTGGGTTTCGGGTGTAATTAGGGATTAGGGTTTTGTAGGGACATGGGGGATTGTCGTTGAAATGGCCTTGTGAGCGCGGAAGCGATAGAGCCAGGACTCTTTTGCTCAGTAGAGTTTGGGGGCCACAGGTTGGGGGTTTTCGGCTCTTCGCGGGCAGCACCGTGTGCAGAGCCAGAGTGCTCAGTTTAGGGTTTTTTTAGGGTTTATAGGGTTTAGGGTTCACGGATGTGCAACTCGGGCATTGGTCCGCAGCCCAAAGCGTAGGGGCGTAAGTGCTACATGGGCTGCAGGTAAGTCCGCGGTTTCTGTGAGGCGCCATTCCTTGCCAGCCTTTTTCGGCTCTCCCGAGTTCCGAGCATTTCTGCCTCCACAGCCGAGTGTCCCACGCAGCGGGCAACGTCTGTGTGGGATGGGTTCAATGGCAGCCAGTGCCTTGGCGTGGCTCCTTGTGGCAGTGGCGATCACCGGAAGGGGCGAGGACCTGCAGTGCTGCAGCCCTGAAGCCGTTGCTGTGGTGATAGTTTCGAGGGGGTTTCAGGGTTTGTTTAGGTTTGAGGGTTTTAGGGTTCAGTGTCTTCATGTACTGTCACTTGTCCTGGAGTGGGTCATGGATGCATGCCGTTTGTTGCTTCGCGACTCGGCGGAGAGGACATTGGCAGCGCGATGGCGGTTGATGATGCCTGCAACTCGACGGGTGACTGCAGCTTGGAGTTCTTGCAAATCAAGGGCACGAAGGCCAGTTTTGATCATGACTCCTCTCCCACATGGGGCGGGGGGGGGGCCTTCCGAAATGAGGTGTACCTTATTGGGGTCCCTTATCATAAGGGAATCCTATTATCTGGGAACTCTTGCAAATTCCCTTATTGTCGTAAACCTCCCGCATGTGCTGAGAAGGCTGGTAATCGTCAGTGTGACCTGAACGGCAGCAGGAGTCCCTCGAGGCCTCCGAGGACCTCGGTAAAGCCATGGATGAAGACTGGGGCCAAATCTCCGATGCGGCCAACTGTTTTTCTTCCAGGCGACGGCGCGGGTTCTGCAACACCGGCAACGGTGGGGCCAAAGATGAGCTTCTCTGCAAGTACGAGACGGTGAAGTTCGGGAAGGAGTTCTCAATCGAGGACCTGGGCGAACTTCTCGGCGCGGCGGTTGCAGACATCCTGGGTGGTGGAGGCTCCTTCACGCTCGCCCTCATCGAGATGTGGATCGACGAGATCCTCATGAAGTTTGGCCTCGCCATCAGCACGGATGACGTGAAGTGGCTTGTGAACCACATCGGATCCCCCAAGACGCTTGCCGGTGTGTACATCAAGCTCGACTTCTTGACCCTTAAGCACTGGCTGGTCTGCGTCAAAGAGACCTGCACGAAGACCAAGGGCCCGAACTCGCATCTGCTCTACCTGGCCATCGGCAAGAGAGAGCCTGGCTGCGGCGGCTCCGCCGCATCCTGAGCCTGGAAAACCAAGCCCGGGCCCCTTGGGGCTGCCGCTGGTTTGAGGAGCCTGGGATGACATCTGTTCTGGTGAGTTTTCGTTATAGGTTGCCAGGACACCCCGAAGACAACAGTTTGCGAAATACTAGAGCCATTATTCTTGTAAGTGCTCGAGCTATATCGCTTGGTGCATTTTGCATACGGGTTCTCCTGCGATGCGGTTCCCAGGAGTGGAGGAAGAACGTCAGCAAGGCCTCCGAGCTCGGTCAGAGGCGGCACGTCTTCTACTTCCAGGGGCGCAAAGGCCAAGGAAAGGTTGCCTGGAACCAGCTCCCAGACGAAGAGGCGGCCGCAGTTCTTAACACGGGGGTGGGGGGGGGGAGGGGTGGGGTCCTTATATATAGATTCGGCGCAGGTATTCCTGAGCACTACGCGGGTACTCCTCCGGTGTATTGATCTTAAGGCTCGAGCGCCCACCGGACCCTCTTCTAAATCTGGCTGCCCTTTGTCCCGAAGGTGAGGGAGCAAGTGCGCGCTTGCAGTGGCCTGGGGGCCTCGCAGACGGCAGAAGTCGCCTACCTGCACAGGTTGGGCTTGAGCTACGTGGAGCACGACATCACAGACTTCAAGGAGATGATGACTGCCAAGAGTTCAGCAGCCAGTTGGAGTTCGAGTCAGCCTTCCAACGCGCAGGTCCAGCCCTAGACCCTTCATCTTCTTTCACAGATCTTCTGCCAGGCCGGGGGCCCCGCAGCTGCACGCTTTCTTTATCCCTGAACTCCTAGAACTCGACAGCCTTGCGACAAAAAGGGTGGGAACCGTCGGCTTTGCTTCAGGGCTCAGGGAGGTTGGGGATTTTGCGAGCTTCACCCTGGCAAAGTTGCTAGCTCAATTTGCTGGATCTGTTCGACGCAGGTGCGGGGCTATTTGAAGATCTGCAACTTGAGCCTTTGAAACCCTAAACCCCAACGGCCTAAGCTTCAATAGCTACACTCAACCCTATAACCTCCAAGCCACAAAGCTCTTGCCAGCCTCGGCAGGCTCCGCAAAAGCGACCTGCAGAGCCTGTCGGCCCATCCTGCAGGTTGTACACAGAGGGTTTAGGGTTTGGGGGTTTGGGGTTTGGGGTTTAGGGTTTAGGGTTTAGGGTTTAGGGTTTAGGGTTTAGGGTTTAGGGACCCCATATGGCTCGCAGGCAGGGATCTGGTCCTAGAGCATTAGGAACTTCGGAAGCCTCGAAACCTTGCTTCATAAATGACCACGAAGAGACAGTGTACCCCAAAATGAAGACACACCCTTTCTCTTGCGTACTCATTGGCTTAGGCGTTTTAGAGCTTATGATTGGCTCCGGCATAGGGAATCTGATCTGGGTTTAGGGTTTAGGGTTCAGAGGCTTAGGGTTTTAGGGTTTCAAAAGCTCCCCGAGCCCCAAAAAAGCGACTCCGGCTCTTTTGAAACCCCCTGAGCTCCTAAACCCCTAACCCGAATTCCTAAACCCTAACCCGCCCCTGGCACCGTGATTCTTGAGACCCCTGAACACCATCCAACCCGCAGTCCGCAAAGCCCCTAGGGTTAAGGGTTTAGGGTTTAGGGTTTAGGGTTTAGGGCTTCCGGGTGGCCTCCGCAGGATCTTTGCCCCGATGAGGAATCATGTGCTACTCTTTGGGATGTTCTTCCTTATACGAACAGTCCTTAATTGGGATTATCGTAGGGGCTACTATAGCCCCCCATCAAGGACTGTTAGTAGAAGGGGGATGTTCCCAAGCTATTTTCTTTATTATATAAGAGAAGCCATTCATAGAATTTTGAAGGGGATGAAAGGTACCTCAATAGTATGACAGTTCGGCCCCTGCCGGTGGACCCTTAGGGAAAGAGCTCGTTTGGCACCGCCGCGGAAAATCGGGGGGCTGGGCGTAAGGGCAGGGGTTTAGGGTTTAGGCTTCAGGGGGGTTGTTGAGGGGCAGATCCGAATCCTCAATGTGCCTTGTCTCCGCCACACGGGGCACCTGAATGATTCCCACTCACCCAAGAACGACCACCACTAAACCTAAACCCTATACAAGCCCTCGCCTGCCAAATTACGAGGTTTTTGTCCATGATTATGGGTGCTATGGGGATCCAGGTGTATCCTGAAATCCACTCCTATGAATACCTCATGAACGATCACAAGCTCATGAGCTTGAAGACCCCTAAACCCTAAACCCAGGGTTTTAGGGTTTACCCTTAGGGTCCACATACCTGATTACTTTGGGCCCCAAAGGCCCGAAATAGCAAGTACTTCAAGGCCGAAGTATTCCCCATTTAGGTACATCGACCCTGTGGGCTGGGCTTGTAAGGCAGACACGCCTCTTGACTTTACCTGGCACGATACAGGGGTTGTTCTAATTTCTGGACCCTTTTGTGGTACCCTCAACATCTAAGCGCCCATGTTGCAATAGGCATCCGATCAGGAATTCTCGGATTGCCCAAGCTGCTCCAGACATCTCTCCTTGTATTGGAGACTCCGTCAAGCCGGAAGCTCAGCATCCAGTGGCGAGTATCCTAAGCACCCCTACTCATAAGCCCTATATACAACCTTCTTCGAAATCTCCGTAATCCCGAGCCAGTGAACCCAAAGTACACCTGCTTTGGGGTTCTGTGACATCATACGGTTTCGGGCTATTACAATGGGCTTAGTTAGACACCCTAAACCCTATAATCCTGGACCAGTCTTAGCTTAACCCCTAACGCCAGAACCTTCCAACTTTTAACCCCAAAACCTTCGTAACCCTGAACCAGTAAATCCAAGCTTCTGCACTTTGCAGCTCTTGTCCGCATGCGCCGCGCTGCGCTGGCAGCGGTGGGGGCTGGAGCTGTGCTGCTTCGGTGCCCGGATGACGTGACTGATATGCGTTTCATTACCCCCCCCACCTCCCCCACCCCCCCCCCTCCCCCGGGCACAATAAATCGACAAGTACTTCAAGCTTTGAGGTGGGATGGCTTTGTTTCTTTAAGGCCATGTGCTTGGCGATATGGAGGAGCTCTGCAGTCTTCTGAGAGCCCTTATGGCTCGTCATTTGCCAGCTCCTAAAGCTATATAGGCATCTCACATAGCTCAATGTCAGTACGTCCTTCGCTGAGTCAGGAGAGTCCTAGCTTACGTGCCTTTCGTAGAGCTCGACCTCGCAGGCCTTTCAGTCCTACAAAAATGCTGCAAGGCCTGTAAGCCCTAAGAAAACTTTCAGCCCTATAAACCCTAAACCCCTGGTTGACTACCACCAAGTCATGCTGATCTTTCGGGCTCTCGGCTCTCGGCTCAGCACAATGGAGACCCGAACTCACGAAGCAGGCCCAGAGCACTTCGAATTGCAGCGCATTAGAGCTCCGGCTCTGGCAAGGCCTTTGCAGCAAGAGCTTGCTACGGAGGTCCCACTTATATAGCCAGCCTGTAATCTGGGCCCTTAACCTTCCTGAACCTTTCTAGCTTTCACACTGCGTGGGGCACGCTTCCGGATGCCCTGTGGCTTGCTTGAGGTCGGCCCTGACACCTCCAGCTCTGCCTCGAGTGCCTCAGCCGGCAGAGTTTTCTCCACCAAGGCTTGTTTTTGAGAATGCCTCCCTAAGCCCTGAACCCTCACCGCAGGCAGGGTTGAGAGAGAGGGTTTGCACCTGAGGGAATGTCAGGTGTGAGTTTCGGGGTTCGAGGTTGCTTACACCTGGACTGGAGCAGGTCAGGGGTCCATTCACTCTCTGAGGCCCCAAGCCCCCAAAGTGCTTCAGACGTTATGTGGGTCTCGTCTGGTTAACACGTCCTCAGTCTGTGCACCCATATCAGCTATGCCAGCAGTCGAGAACCACCAAAGGGCTCGGGCGGCCCTTTTGAACACGCTCCCTATATGCCTGCAACACTTTCTTGCGCACAAGAACGGCTCTTAAGTAGTGAGGTTAGAACCCATAAGGACCCAATATTTCGGTCCCTGGAAGTATAGGGCTATGAACGCCCAGTAGCGAAACCCTCCAAATCCCTCCCAGCCCTCCTTGCACCGAGGGTGCCTGTGTGAAATCTCCATTAGAAACGCCAACTAAAACCCAAAAGCCCTTGAACCCCCAAACCTAACTAACCCTCTAAAGTAACCCTCCCTCGCCGAGGCTGCCTCTGTGACATGGAGCCACCGCAGCTGTGGTCTGACAACACGGCGCGCGGGCGGTGAGACCCCCCAAATCCAAGAGCCATGCAGCAGAATAAATTCGTTAGAAGTTAGGGTTCAGGGTTTGGGGCCTAGATTTTTGGGCCTTAAGATGGTATTGACATGCTTCAACATGCACTGGCGTAGACCTCACCATCAGCTCTGTGCGTCGATGTAAATGCTCTTGCTCGACTGCCCAGGCTCACGGCCCACGACCGATGGTTATATATATATATATACTACACAAACACATACATGTATATGTGCACGCGGCCAGAAGGACTGAACAGGTTACTGAGATGATTCACGACTCAGCTGAACGCATCTGAGATCTTGTTGCCGACTGCAAGCCTCTGCTTCGGCACGCCATGTCGGTGGCAGTCTCGACTCCACAAGAAGTGGAACTTCCCCTGCGAAGCAGACTCTCGGTTCCCGAAGAGCCCAGGGAGCACCGGCACAGCCTCATTCCCAGCCATCGGACTCTTTCGGCTTCCAGCCAGCAGCCACCACGGCCTCGAGCGAGCAGACGATCGGTTCTCGCGGAGACGAGCAGGGACCTGGACAACGGCGCCGCCCCAAGGCACCAGAGTCACACCAACCTGGCTATTGCTGTGTACACTGCGGTGCGCATCACGGCTAGTGTGCGTCTGCTGCTGCTGCAAAGTTCGGCGTGTTATGGCGCATGCATGCGTGGTGGGTGGTGCTATAATGCGCATGCCGAAAAGGATTATTGTGATTCTGATGGTGCTGCGTGGTGTGATACGTACTGCATCAGCGAAATCATTGGGAGACTATGTGATTCCATTGCGCGGCCTCTGGTGACTGGCCTCGGACTTTACATTTTCCTCCACAGGAGAGATCGCTTCTCTGCCAAGGAACCTCTCCACACACGAGCTCGTTTTCTAGTCTTCTGCCTGGCATCGTTCCACTGCGATGCCTCTGTCGCTGAAACTTTGGCTGACCGCCATGCATTCCAGGCTCTGATGTTGCTGTGGGAGGTCCTCTGCAACGGGGTCCAGATGCAGATGACAAACCTAAAGCTGCATGCATTGGGCTTCCATATAACAGCACGGCTTTGTGCAGCACTCATGCTCGTGATTCTTTGCGCAATGTGTATTGGCCTTCCATTCTTTCTGTTCTGGAATGATGCATGGAAGTCCGAGATGGGGCAACTGCCTGTACTCGTCGCACTAGCTTGCACTGGCGCCACGTTGCTCCTTCAATTCTGCGGCCTCTGCTATGCAGCGGGCAGATCCTTGTGCCTGGGATGGCACGATGCGGCCATCAAGGCCGCGGGCGTTTGCTTGTGCATCAACGCTGCCCTCTTGATTCCGGGCCCTCTTCTTAGCATCTTCGGCGGTGCTTTTTTTGCTGTGAATGAAAGCAACGCGCAAGAGGATCGCTGGTCTGTGTTGCTGACCGTGGACATCGGCCTACAAGTGCTGAACGTGCTGCTGCTTAGCGGCATGGTCGGCCCGCAGCAGTGGGCGCGGCCGATGGAGGCCTTCCAGAAGCTCGCGGAGTTTCAGGGCTTCGGCTTATCCACCAAACGCATCGCCTTCCCGGGGAAGGTGAACGCGGCAGCCCGCGACTGCATTGTGTCCTTCCCTGGGAAGTACAGCGACGAGTGGGACGCCGCCGTGTCAGCCGCAAGCTCCCAAAGCGCCTTTTCCTTGGCCTGCGTGTTCCTGACGGACCGCGCCTCGGGTCTTGGCGAGCACTCGGCAGATCCCGATCATCCGGGGAGGTGCTGGTGCCATGCGCTCTACGGAAGCCTGCCGGCCTCCACGTACCTGAGCGTGGTGGATGTCCAGCAGCTGCGGCAAGAGCAAGGAAACGACGAAGCCAGCTATCAGCAGCAGCTGAGCTTCAAGAAATCCGACGCCGAAGCCATGGGGCAGCTGCTGCTCATCAAGGACCTCCAGGCAGAGCTGGAGTGGCAGCAGGAGCTTTCCCAGGCGCTCAACGACGCGGAGGACCGGTGCCTGGCAAACCATGCCCGCGCCCCTTGGGGCTGCCGCTGGTTCGAGGAGCCTGGGGATGTCATCTGTTCCTTTCGGATTCTCTCGACGTTGTATCACAATCGCTATGCTAAGACAGGCTCAAGACTCGTTACAACTTGCCATAGCCGTTATACTGCCATAGACTATAGTTCCGAGGAGTGGAGGAAGAACGTCAGCAAGGCGTCCGAGCTGGGTCAGAGGCTGCACGTCTTCTACTTCGAGGGCTGCAAAGGCCAAGGCAAGGTCGCCTGGGACCAGCTCCCTGACAAAGAGGCGCGTGGCCGGCTTTCAAAAAGCCATGGGCGGGGGGCTATACAGATTCGGTGCAGGGACTTCAGAGCACTACATGTCATCTGTATATTGATCTTAGGCTAGAGCACCCCGGGACCCTAACTCCGGCTGCCCTTTTTTGTCCGCGAGGTGCGGGAGCAAGTTCGCGCGTGCAGTGGCCTGGGTGCGTCGCAGACAGCAGAAGTCGCCTATCTTCACAGATTGGGCTTGAGCTACGTGGAGCACGACATCACAGACTTCAAGGAGATGATGAGTTCCAACTGTTCACCAGCGAGTTGGCCCAACGAACAAAAAAATCGGAACCTGAGCCGGGAGGCTTCATGACCCTAAAACCCAAACCCCAAATCCTAAACCCCAAGCCTCAAACCCTAAACCCTAAAACGTTTTTGATCAAGGGCTTCTGCCTGTAGTCCAGTTCAAACGTTAAAGCCACGCATATAGCTTCCAAGCCCATTGACACTTCAAGCCCAAGCCCCTCAACCCGAAACCCGCAGCGACCCTACACTCCAGAAACCCCAACCCTCAATTCGGTTTCAGGAAACCCTGAAAGCCCCAACGCCCTAGAAGCTCAAAGCCTCAGAACCTTCAACCCTCAACCCTCAACCTTCAACCCTCAACCCTCAACCCTCAACCCTAAACCCTAAACCCTAGCCCCAGAGCAGGCCTTCGAGGGTTGCGCAGCCGAAGCCCAGCGCCTCTCCGACGGCCTGGTGGGCTTCCGCCTGGGCCCAGGCGACTTTAGGGTTTAGGGTTTGGGGTTTAGGGTTTAGGGTTTAGGGTTTTGGGTTAGGCTTATAGTGTTCTTAGGGGCGGGTTTAGGATTTAGGGTTTAGGGTTTAGGGTTACTACTCCCCTACTACTCCCTAAGGCTCCCTAAGCTTCCCTTAGCTTCCCTAGGTACCTACCCCCCTTGAACCCTGCTCCCTTAAGAACCCATGAATTGCACCTTACATCCTGACATCCTGAAACCCTACCTGGGACCATTTACCGTATACAGTTTAGTTGTGGCTACCCCTTACATTTAGTAGGCATAACCCATAAAACTGTATAGAGTCCCAGGTAAACCCTTAAACCCTCAACCTTTAAACCGCTGAACCCTACAAAGCCTTAAACCTTCAGAACCTGATTGCCTAAATTCCAAAACCTTCAAACCCTAAAACCCTTACAACCCTAAGAGCCTGAAATCTGAAGCCTGAACCCTAAACCCTAAACCTTCAAGCCCTAACCCGCGAAAAGCCCCAGATTGGACTCAGTGGAACCCTCAAGCCTTCAAACCCTAAAACTCTTAAAACCCTATAAAACCCTATAAACCCTAAACTTCTACAAACCCAAAAAAAAGCCCATAACCCCCCCCCTAAAACCTAACATTCTAAAAGTGGGAGGCCCTTAAAACCCTCTAGCACCCTCTACAACTCCATAAAACACTAAACCCTAAACCCTAAACCCTAAACCCTCTAACATCCTAAACGTGGCAGGCAGCATGCCAGGGTCCGTGGTCTGCGTGCCGCTCCTCTGCCGACCTTGCGCAGGCGCGGTGCGAGTGGTGGGGTTTAGGTTTAGGGTTTGGGGTTCAGGGTTTAGGGTTTAGGATTTAGGGTTTAGGGTTTTAGGATCTAGGGTTTAGGGTTTAGGGTTTAGGGTTTAGGGTTTTAGGGTCTAGGGTTAGGGTTTCGGGTTTAGGCTTTAGGGTTTCGAGTTTAGGATTCTGGGTTTTAGGGTTTTAGGGTTTGGGGTTTCGGGTTTAGGGTTTGAGATTCAGGGTTTGGGGTTTCGGGTTTAGGGTCGTTTGGCAGTGGTCAGGGGGCCCTCCCTGCGAGATGGCCGACAGCCTTGAAAGGTTTGTACACCCACCCTCAACCCTAAACCCTCTAAACCCTCTAAACCCTAGACACCCTACAAACCCTAAAAACCCCTAAAGACCCTAAAGCCCTGGAAATTCTAGGAACCCTAAACCTTAAACATGTGGAGCCGCCCTCCATGCTACAACCCCCCTGGGTTCCCCATAATTGAGGCTATTTGTTATTTACAGGGGGGTAGTATGGAGAGGGGGGTAGTAGGGAACTTAGGGAACCCCATGAAGATCAGAACCCGTCAGGTGTGGAGCCCTCCTTGCCCCCCTCCGATCCAAACATCCTCACCTTTGCATCGCGGCCGCGTCTGGGCCTGCAGAGGTTTGAGGGTTTAGGGGGACCAACTGGGGCCACCTACTTGGGGTTTAGGGAGTTTAGGGAGTTCAGAGGGTTTAGGGCCCAGAAATGTTCGATAAACTAGGGGTACTCATATCTTGGAGTTCCCCATGTTCTGTCTTATTGTGCTTTTGGGGTCATCGCAAGGGACAAAGCGCGCCCGTTACTCCATATGAAACAGGGTTTATATTACTGTTATTGGTGAGTGTATATAAGGTTCCTTGTTTAGATTGGTGATGTCCTTTGGGCGATGCAAGGAATAAATCTAAGCTGTCTCACCTTGATATGATTCACGACCTCCGGTCCGCAGTACAAGGAATCTAGACCCTACTTCATATCACGTCCTACAACCCATGGATATGCCCAATTTGGAGTCCAGACTCCTACGCCTAAACCCTACCTGGGACTCTATTTACCTACAGGTTTGTACTGGTAGTAGCTTTAGCTACCCCTTAGCTAGTAGGTACAGTATGACCCATAGAGCTGTAAGTAAAGAGAGTCCCAGGTAGACCCTACACACCCTAAACAATCCCTCAAATCCTGGATCCGAAGCTCTGAATCCCTAAGCCGCGAACCCATGGGAACATGTATGCACGGGAAGCATGTATGGGTGCAATTACAGGGTTTGGGGGTTTAGGGTTGCAAACCACCATGGGCGCAATTACAGGGTTTGGGGTTGAGGGTTGCAAAAGGAGACCCCAGATGCCGAACTGCAATCGCTGGTGGCGAAGCTCTTGACACCCTTACCTCAACTTCGGGGCATCGTCACCCCCAAACCCTAGGAGTATAACTGGAACCCAAGCCTTCACACTCCAAAGCCCTGTACTCAGAAAACCCCAAACCTCTTAGCCCATTAGTGTTTAGGATTTAGGGTTGCTAGAACCCCCAGAGCCCCCAGAAGAGAGGCTCTGTCCGCGTGGGAGCCCTGTGATTGTCACAGACGCGGCGCTGTCTCACGAGCGCCAGGAACCGAGTCGGAGCCACCGAACCTTGCGGTGTAGGGGTTCAGAGTTGCCCCGCAAAATACCCTGCAAACGCTGCAAACCCTCTCAACCCTCTGTAAGTCTAAAATCCCTGGATAAACCCCCTACTATCCCTCTATAAGTCTACTACAAGCCCTATGGCCCCCATGTCAGGCCTATCCCATTAGTCATACACCCCGGGCTCCCTGAGCCCTCCAAACCCCCCCCCCCCCCCAACAAGACCCCCCTGGTTCGCAGCAGGGAATGAGGGAATTTGGCCCCCTAGGGGGTCGCCCTTTAAGGATTACATTGGGTATCTATGTATACCCGTTAAGGGATTCTGTAGGACACTTACAGGGATTCTATAGGGTACCTCATTCCCTCATTCCCTGCTACGAGCCAGATGAAGCCCGGAGGAGTTCTTGCAGACCTTTGGGGCGACTCCGCTCCATCGCGGCCAGGAGTTTCGTGGCCTCACAGCCGAGCCACTTGGGCGCCCAGGAATGGGATTCCAAGGGTCTCTGAAGGCTTGCAGGGTTTTAGGGGCTCATAAGGTTTGAGGGTTCAGGGTTTAGGATTTTGGGTTTTGGGGCCGATTAATTGGACTTGAAGGGTTACAGGAGGTCTGTGCCCTCGCGTCCGGACGTGCAGCAAGGCCAACTCCTACTTCTGAGGGCGGCACGAAAGTCCGTCCTAATATAGGGCGGTCAAAGGTGGAACCTGAAAGGAAAGAACTGGGGGCCCGAAGCAGAACGAGCCCAGACGGGGGAGGAGAGGCACCCAAAGGGCCTGGAACCAGAAAGCAAAGAAGCCGATGCCCGAAGGAACGACTCTGAAGGGGAGGAGAGGAGAGTCCCAAGGGTTATGAAGGTAAAAAGGAGTGTTTTTGAGCTTTGGGGTGTGTGTGTGTGTGTGTGTGTGTGTGTGTGTGTGTGTGTGTGTGTGTGTGTGTGTGTGTGTGTGTGTGTGTGTGTGTGTGTGTGTGTGTGTGTGTGTGTGTGTGTGTGTGTGTGTGTGTGTGTGTGTAGGGCTGCGGCATGTTTCGTTACTACCTTTTGGGGCGAGGGTTTAGGGTTCAGTTCAGCCCCCCAAGAGCCCGAAAGGAGGGTTTCAATCCCGGATGCTCCCTTCAAAGGGGGACCAATGGTGCGTGAGGGTGTTCCCGAAACCCTGAAGCCCCTGTAAAGCCCCAAGGGTTTGGGCTTTCGGGGGGTGGGGGAATGGAAGGACCTAATGGTATTGGGTGTCACCCAGAAGTGTCATCCATACAAGCTCCTGGAAGCTCTTAGTCTTAAACATAAACCCTAAGAACCTATAAGCCTCTGGCTCCCAGGTGTTCTGGCTCCGTCCAGCGCGTCGCGGCCAAAGTCTGCTTTCCGACGCCCAGTGGCGAAGACTGCGATGAATGGAGCCACACGACACCTTTCGAAGTCCTAATAATAAGAACAGGGTTCTGGGGGTTATTTGAGTATAAAGACCATAAGGGAATACTCTTAGTAATTATTCCGACCCCTACAGTAACTCTGTAGCTCCTAGTGATACTTAGTTATGGGCCTTAAGGCTATAACTATAAGTAAATTATCATTAACGCTATACAAACTACACCCCGTGTCCTGGGTGGTTCACAAGCTTGGCCAAACACCGAGCATGTCGCCTTGGGGGGCCATGCCAAGCTCTCCAGCTAAGGCAAGTACGCGCTGCCACGATGTCGCTTGATGCTCGGTTTCCCCTATGACCCGCAGCACATGAGTTGCGTGGCTGGGTCTTGGGATAAGCTTTCGCGTGTTTCCTTTCGTTGTTTACCGCATGGGCCATGTACCGAAACAGGCTATACTTGGTCCTGGAATTTGAAAGTACCTCCTGTATAGCCATATACACAGATATATATATATATATATATATATATATATACACATACAAACATATTAAGCTATCTATCTATATATACATACACACATGCATACATACATACATATGAGCTATCCCAGTATATTGAGGTGCATGGATCCTTCCTTTACACCATGGAAATCGACCTCAGGCTTCCTCACAGCCCACGCCTGCCCATCGACTCGGCAGCTGTACTGCCCGCCGAGCATACCCATCGCCACTTGGCTAGGCAGCCTGGGTGGTGGATTTGGGGGCTTAGGGCTTGATACCCGTATACCCTAAACCCTGCAATCCCCCCCCCCCCCCCCCCCCCCCTCCCAAAATAAAACCTGTGTTACACCATCACCCTAAACCCTATAAACCCTAAACCCTAAACCCTAAACCCTAAACCCTAAACCCTAAACCCTTGCTCTCTCAGGCCATCCGGGCCACCCTGAAGGCTGCATCCAGGTCGACAGGGCTCTGGGCGGCGACCATGGAAGGCAAACCTGCCTTTCGGAGGTTTAGGGTTTAGGGTTTAGGGTTTAGGGTTTAGGGTCTATGGTAGAAGGTTCAGGGTGTAGTAGGGCGAGTTTGTGGGGTTGAGGTTTAGGAGTTTAGGGGGGCTGAGGTTTACAGGGCTAATTTTGGGGATTTAGCGGTTGCGTTTCGTGACTTGGGTTTTTTTTTCTGGACTTTTTGAATTTGAGGTTGTGGCCATGGGGTCTTGAACCCCTCTAT
The DNA here is from genome assembly GCA_905221605.1 of Symbiodinium natans. Classification (NCBI taxonomy): domain Eukaryota; class Dinophyceae; order Suessiales; family Symbiodiniaceae; genus Symbiodinium; species Symbiodinium natans. The sequence goes on from CAJNDS010000824.1 coordinate 738,446, forward strand.
GGTCATGGTCCTTTTTTGGGTGGGCCCTGCTAGTAAAGCACGGCATCTTTGGTCTACCCAAGAAGGAGCTCTGGAGCTGCCTCAGGGGGTGATGTGGCGGTTTAAGACAACAACCCCAAACCCCAACCCCAACCCCCCAATCACACCACGGGCCTAATCCCTTGAACCCTAAACCCCGAACCCTAAACCCTAACCCCCCAACCACTGCCACACCACAGGGAATGGGGGGGTAGGGATCCAAGGAAGGATGCTGGGGGGGGGGGGGGGGAAGGTTGGGTATTTCGGCCCCAAGGGCCCTAAATGGGAAGTACATTAAGGCCCAAGTGTCCCTATTTTAGGTACATGGACCTTTAGAGGTCATCATTATCCCGAGAGGTTCGAGACCCAGTCTGGACTCTCGTCACGCCCACTACCCGAGAGGTTCGAGACCCAGTCTGGACTCTCGTCGCGCCCACTATTGTTCCTTTAAGCAGTGGAGCCGCTGAAGCCCCGTTTAGGGTTCAGGGTGTAGGGTTTAGGGTTTAGGGTTTAGGGTTTAGGGTTTAGGGTTCAGGGTTCAGGGTTTAGGGTTTAGGGTTTAGGGTTTAGGGTTTAGGGCTATAATCAGCTCTAAGCCCTACAAGCCCTAAGCCCTCTATTCTGACCCCTGGAAAGCCTAAACCTTGAACCCTAGAAGCCCTACATTTCCCAGCCCTCCTTCCCTAACCCTATAAACCCCAACCTTAACCCCCCTAAGCCCTAAACCCTAATAATTCCTAAACCCTAGTCATTCCTGCCCTAAACCCTAAACCCTAAACCCTAAACCCTAAACCCTAAACCCTAAACCCTAGACCCTAGACCCTAAACCCTAAACCCTAAACCCTAAATCCTAGACAGCCCCGAAGCAGGGCTCCTCCCGAGCCTGGTGGCTCTGCGCCGCGCGCTCACGGCCTCCCTGCAGGTCCCGGCTGTTGAGGGAATTTAGGGCGTTTAGGGCTTTATAGTTTTTTGTTTAAATAGAGCTTTTGGGACTTTAGGGCTTTTAGGGATTTGTTTTCCTGTTTTACTGGGCTAGAGGGCTTTTTAGGGTTTTAGGATTTTTAGGGCTTCAGGGTTTAGGGTTTTTAGGGTTTGTAGGGTTTGTAGGCGGTTTGTAGGGTCGATAGGCTTCACAGGGCTTCGTTTCGTTTAGTTATTTTAGGGCCTTTAGTGGGGTTTTAGGGTTCCGGGTTTGGAGCCCTGGTAGTTGAGGGGCCTTTTGGCTTCTACAGGGTTTGGAGCTTTAGGGTCCGGAGCTTTAGGGTTTATAGGTGTTAAGGTTTCCAGGGTCTGGGGTTTGTAGGGTTTAGAGCATTGAGGGCTTAGGAGAGCTTGCTTTTGCATTGCTAGTTGGCCTGCATGTTCTATGCAAACGGTGCTTAAGGGCGTCTGAGGCCAACGAGGCGGATGTCTGCTCGAGGCATTGTTTTGTTGGATGTTTGGCGCACCAAAAGCTTGTTCTTGGTCCTTCCGGCCGGCCCTGAACATTCTAAACCCTAAGCACTGAACCCTAAACCCTGACCCCTGAACCTAAACCCTGAACCCTGGTTGGGCTGGGAGTGGGGTTTTGGGGGGCTGAAGTGCTTGAGGTTGATGTCTTTTTGGGTGTCATGTCTTCAAGTATGGTACTCCTAAACCCTAAACCCTACAGAAAAACCCTAGAACCCCGAGGTTGGTGTTTTTTTGGTGTCATGTCTAGGGTGCTATACCTTGTCAGGACGAGGTCAACTTTGCCCGCGGAACCGGATCGAGCGCAGACGCCGCCTTCAAGCGCTTCGGGCGCGAGTGGATCGAGCACGAGCTGTTTCGGCTGGGCTGTAGCCAGGACAGCTTTCCTGGATGGTTCCCGTTTAGGGTTTAGGGCTTAATTAGGGTTTTGGGTTTAGGGAGTACTATACTTTAATATTTTGTTTGGTTCTGGGTTCCTGTTTATAGCTTCTTATACCTAAAAAGTATATACCTTTTCTTCCAGGGTCTACTCCGAAGTTGGGTTTCAGGCTGCCGAACCTTCTTTTGAAAAGCTGGAGCCCTGGACCTCCGAATCCCTTATCGGTTTAGGGTTTAGGGTTTAGGGTTTAGGGCTTAGGGTGCCCCTTAACGGGGTGTTAACATGACCGGAAACCCAAACATAATCCTTACTTGATAAGGCTTTAAAACAAAATCTGCGGGATCAAGAGACCGTGAGATGCTTCGCAGGAAGACTGGCAGCGGACCATGAATGGAAGCTCGACGTCGCCATTGGAGTTGAGGATGTAGGCTTTGTAGGCCGATCCCCTTATAGCTAACCCGGAGGGTCCAATGCACCTTGTTGTTATATACTTGGGCCCCAAGGTACCCTAAATAGGAAGTACTTTATAAGGCCCAAGCATTCCCTGTTTGGGTACATGGACCCTTAGGGTAATAATCAGGAAGACTGGCAGCGCAGCTCGTTAGATGTTCAGAGAACCCACGAAAACATCAAGGAGGTTCCCTAAACCCGAAACCCTAAACCCTAAACCCTAAGCCCTAAACCCTAAACCCTGAAGACAAGTTCAGAGACTAACATCGCCCTCTCAATGAACTGCGGCGAGCAATGGTGCTTTGAGTCAGGGATGTAGGTGGCAAACTTAATCGGTCCCCGCCCCCACCCGGGTACGAGAACTCACCCTCCTACACCCTGAGCCTGAAACCGTTTGGGGAGAGCTTGGGGAGGGGAGGGAGCTATTTAAATTTTGCGCTTGAGTAGTAGGGTCCTTTTTTTGGGGAGCGAGGGGGGCCTAGTATAGGGCAGGGGTCGGAATAATTACAAATCGTGTTCCCTTAGCATCCCTATTATAGCTAGACTATACTCACCCCCAAAACACTATTTTAAATTTTTAAGGTATGCCTTGACGGTTGGCCCTGTGCTCCGTCAGAACCCTAAACCCCAAACTGCCCCCTTGCACGTCAATGTGGGCTGAGGCATCACGAGCCGACACTTCCGCGAGGAGTTGCCCCTTCTAGGCCTCTTTCACTTCCACTGGGCCAGATAGGAATTAAGGGATATATATATATATATATGGTTCCTAAACCCTACCAGGACGGGCTATTCTACCCTATAAGATAGGAATTAAGGGATAGGGTTCCTAAACCCTAAACCCTAGTTTGTTGCCGCAGTCTCTTCCTAAGGCCGGCGATCTTGGATTTAAAGCATGTCACCGGAGGCAAATATGAATAATTCCAAGGCCTGTAACCTACATTTGAAGGATGACACCGGATCTCCCTGAGAGGTCTTTGAGCCAGCAAGCACGTTTGTTCGCAGAACGCTCCCTACTAAGTGCAACTGTATCCCAAACCGACCGACAGCCTCCCACAATGAACCATAAATATGGGGGGGTTTCCGATAGGGGTACCTAATGGGGGGTCCTCATTATAGGAATCCTACTATTTGGGGGGACTTAATTGGGGGTCCCTTATTTTCGTAAACCCCATATGATCGTCATAAGGTCCACCTTCTGGATTGCAGCCAAAACCCTAGACCCTGAACCCAAAACCCTCAACCCTCAACCCTCAGCCCTCAGCCCTCAGCCCTAAGCCCTAAACCCTAAACCCTAAACCTTAAACCCAAGCACAGTTGGGCCACTCATGCCCAATGCCCTTGACCACCAACGCCCTGAACCTTCCCCAACCTCCCACAGAAATCCTAGAGACCCCTACCCTAAACCCTAAATGGGTTGCCGAAATTATGGGTACCTTATTGGGGCCCTTAGCTTACTACAAGGGAATCCAACAATTGGGGATCTATTCTTTGGGGGTCCCTATTTTTCGTAAACCCCCACATCCTAACATTCCTCAAAGCCTCTCCTCCCAAGTTCCTCTCAGGCCTGCCACTTGGTCTATGCCCAACTTGCTGCGCTGCGGGCACGGCGCGCTTGCGGGTGGTGATGCTGAGGAAACGCGCATCGGAGGGATGGCTTGTGGTTTCGGCTTGCACGGGGTAATACTAACAGTATTCCCTTATTATAGTCCCTAAATAAATAGATTATAACAACCCCCAATACCCTATTCTCAGTATTAAGCTTGATTTAGGGGGGCGGGGGGGGCGGGGAATCTGGGCAGCTGCTGAAGGGGTCCAGCGTTCTGGGCGTTAACGTGCAGAATGTCGTGGCTCTTTAAGCTCAAGAGGGACACTTCCGCATCCTTGCAAGCCACAGCCTGCAACTTAAAGGTTGACAGGTCACTTAACCTAGCCCAGGTCACCTAACCTAGCCCAGGTCTACCCAGAGAAAACTCTCAAATTCTCGCAGGGGGTTTTCGGGGCTGGGTAGGTAACCTTGAACCTCTTAGGTTGGATAGAATACATATATATATATATATATATATATAAACGGTTAGCCTTCTTTGGCATGGGCTATTCAGCCCATAAAGTTTAGGAGCTTTGATTTCAGTTTGAGCTTTTTGGGGGGTCAGGATGGCACGAGGCCCAGACTGCCTGGAATACTTCCCAGTCCGTCGGATTTAGGGTTTAGGGTTTCAAGGGTTCAAAGTTTAGAGTTTGAGGGATTTAGGGGGTAGGGTTTAGGGTGTGAGGGATTTAGGGTTTAGGATTTGAGGGATTTAGGGTTTAGGGTTTAGGGTTAAGGGACCCTGGCGCCACGAAGCCGAAGGAATCCCTTTGCTCGGGTCGCGAGCTACTGGAAAGAGTGGCGCACGACGAGGCGGGATCCGGGAGGATCCATCCCAAGCTCTCCTAGTAGGGTTTAGGGTTTAGGGTTTAGGGTTTAGGGTTTAGGGTTTAGGGTTTAGGGTTTAGGGCTAGGGTTTAGGGTTTATAGAAATTGTATAGGGTTCGGGGTTCGATTTTTGACCCCTTTGAGTTTTTGCTCTGCTCGCGCGTCCTCCTCCTCCTTTGAGTTTCTTCTTTTGCTCGCGAGTCCTCCTTGGAGTTTTTTCTTTTGCGCGCGAGTGCTTGCTCACAAGTCCTCCTCCTTTGAGTTTTTCTTTTGCTCGCGAGTCCTCCTTCGAGTTTTTTCTTTTGCTTGCGACTCCTCCTGTCGGTTCAGGTCTGCAGTTTTGACCGATAGTTTTCGAGTTTTGCCCCTTGTTTGAGTTGAACTTTTGGGGCCTCCTAAGGCCTTCGAAGCCTTGTTGAAATAACGTGAACATGTGGACGAATTTGTAACGGGCTTGTGTCCGGAGTTGCTTTCCTTGTTTCAGGGTCTTTTTTGGTGCCCTGAAGCGGTTTTGTCTGATTGTTTTGCACTGTGAAGGATGAAGGATTATAGGGTTTAGGGTTCGAGGGCTGGGCCCAAACCCCCTCAACTATCCTTAAGATGTTTTTACGCCCTAATTCGGGCCTACACCCACAGCCCCCAAAATCTGAGCCCACAAAAAGCCATACCGAAGCCTAAACCAGGTGCCCCCAGGCTAACCTGGAGAACTCAAGACCTCGTTGTGGCAGGGGGGGGGGGGGGGGGGGGGGGGGGGGCAGTTCAAACGTGACAATTTCCCATGTTGGGGCACTGTACCCGATCCCAGTACTTCATGATAACCCTGCATCCCTTACCCTTCGACCCTACTTCAGCCCCAACACGCTCCCCCAAGCCTAAGACCGAAACCCTCGACCCCTAACCCGAAACCTTAAACTTCGTCCTAAACCCCAACCCCTAAACCCTAAACCCTAAACCCTAAACCCTAAACCCTAAACCCTAAACTCGTCAGAAGTGAGACGCCAGGGGCCACTTGGCTCCCAACATTTCCTTCGACGCCTGGTTGAAGGAAATCCTTTCTCCGAGCCCAGATCGACGCTGGGACCGCACCAAGGGGCTTCCCAACAGTAGGGTTTAGGCGGTTTAGGGTTTAGGGTTTAGGGTTTAGGGTTTGAGGTCGAGGAATTCGGGTTAGAAGACCCCAAACCCTAAAACCTTAAAGATCTGAGGCCTTGAAACCATCAACCCGACCTAGTAGCAGCCTTTTTTTGGGCAGTGGTGTGGGACCCTTTGGGTCTTGGCGCTAAAGCGCCTGTGCATCTCCGCCCCAGCCCCTATCACCCCCCCCCCCCCAGTTGACGAGAAAGGACGAAGAAAAATCAAAAGCCCAAGTCGTGATTTCTGACCTGACCGCACTTACCAGAGCAATGCATCCCTGGCATTGCAGAAGACGACTCGCGATTCTAGACACATAATGTTTAATGTACATGCTTGGAGTTTTCTACTATTTCTTGAGAACCCCCCAGAGAATAAGCATATTATTCTTTATAAGGGTGATAATTATGGGTTTGGGGGTTCTTATGCAAATCGTAGTCGTGAAACAACAGGTCCCTGACCAAGTCCGAAATGGGGAGTCGACGTGCAGTTACCCTGCCTGTCGTGTAATATAGGGGTCGCAATAGTTACGAATGGTATTCCCTTCTGATCCCTAAGTAGTTATACTAGTACTATACTATGCTATACTATACTATACAATACGATACTAACCCCCAACACCCTGTTCCAATAAATGGCCCCCTATATTACGCTTATAGAACGCGAGCCTTAGGATTTCAGAGGCTTTTGAAGTATTGTTCCGTACCGGATCCTCTGAATCCCTGCAAAGATGCAAAGCTATGACGCGTCCCAAGTGCCTACCCAGACTCAAGCTATACACCGCTGTCTTATCTGCTGATACATGCGGTTTGGGTTTAGGGTTTTCAATGCTGGGGGTTTAGGGTTTAAGGTTAGGCTCAGGGTTTAGGGTTTCGGCCTAGGGTTTAGGGCTTGGAGTGTAGGGTTCAGGGCTTAGTGTTTAGGGCTTATAGGGCTTACAGGGTTTTTAGGGCTTAGCGCTTAAGCTGATACAAGCTCTCCACCCCAGGGAGCTTCATCAGCGAACGGGACGAGTTCCACGTCGCACCCGGGCTGCTGCGTTAGAGCTTCATCCTTGGGTTTTTTGACGGGTTTGGGGTTTAGGATTTAGGGTTTCGGGTTTCCTTCGGACTGATTTTGGGTGTTTTGGTGTTATTTTGCTTCGGGCGGGCTATGGGGGTTTAGGGCTTGTTGAGTTTAGATTTTATGGGGTTTAGGGTTTGTCGTTTCAGTGTTTACAGTTTAAGTGTTACTTGTGTTTGGAACTTAAGTGGAATCTGGCCCTAAAGCGTGTAAATTCGGGTATCGGCAGATGTCCTGTAGAAATCGAACTTTAGAAAATGCCCTTGCGCAAGACAAGCTCATAAGACCTGGGCTTTGGGTTACCTTGAGGCTTATACCATATCTCGGCTAATGCTTGTGCGGCTACGTTCCCCAGCCAGATCTCAGGGCCGCACAATGTGCAGTCCTGGTTTATAAACCCCGCAACCCAGAACAGATTTTCTGTAGGGTTTGGGATGTTCCCCCCTTATGCTATAACAGTCCTTAGTAGGGATTCTAATAGGGGCTACTATAGTCGCTAAGGACTGTTAGTATAAGGGGGTGACATCCCAAGTCCTGATTTCAAAGCGGAATGTCTGTAGGATCCTTATGTATGGGCAGTGAAGGAACCGGCGTTCTCGTCCCCGCCTTCCGAGGAGGAGGCGCCAATCCGGCAGTTTCGGCGGGTTTCTGGGGTGTGTGGCGCCATAGGGTGTAAGGAGGCCCTAAACCCCAAGTCCAGGTTTGTGGTCTCGGGTTCAAGATTCGAGGTTTCGGGTTTAGGGCTTCGACAGGATGTAAGGCTTCGGGGCCATGGGGTTGAGGATTCAAAATGCAGCCCTTGAAGCCCTAAACAAAAAACAAAGAAAGCCCTAAACACTGTTAAACAACCCTCACTAGCTTGAACAAAACATCTAAACACCATTGTAAACCCTAAAACAGTGTTTTTCTGCATGTAGGGCCCAAGCCACAGGCCCCCAGGCCTTGGGGCCCCCACAGAGGTCGTCTTCCTCGTCGAGCGCCCGGAGGACTCGGTGCGCTTGGTGGAGGCAGTCGGGTAAGACTGGAAGGCTACGTGTACATGTCTAAGCAGATTTTATTTAGAAATTTGCATGTATCCATGAAGATATGTGTGTGTCTATATCTGTTTTTGGTGTGTATATATGTGTATGTATACGTATGCATGCATGCATGCCTGCAAGTATGTGTATACAGGCAGGGGCATACACACATGTGTACACATATACACACACATATATATATATATATACAGGTAGGTAGATAGATGGATGTAAGGTTTTTGGGCTTGCAAATGGATACAAAATAAAGCACATGACAGCGCTCTCTCTCTCTCTCTGAATGGATAGCAAACACAATGTTTCTATACATATATATATATATATATATTGCATGAGAAACAAGCAAACAAAAACACAAATATACATAGCAAATAATTAGGCAGATATAAAGAAAGGACTATAAATATAAATCTACATATAAATATAAATATAAATAAATAAATAAATATAAATTTTAAATATATATATATATATATATATATGGGAGTTGACAGCTCCGGGTTTGCAGTTTTAGGTTCTCTGTAGGGTATAGGGGTCAAGGGCTGTTGGCCAAATGGTCCATGGACTGCAGTGATGTTGATGTAGCCGCTAAGGCAAGCTACATTAGCTCCTACACCAGTACCACCCTAAACCCTGAACCCTGCAACCTACAACCCTAAACCCTGAACCCTAGACTCTAAACCCTAAACCCTTAACCCTAAACCCTAAACCCTAAGCCCTAAACCCTAAACCCTAAACCTCCAAGCCCTGAACCCTACAACCCCAAAAGGGTGCAGCATCCGGTAGGCCGGCCTCTGCAGTGAGCCATACCACCGCTGTGGCCTGCTTCCGCCCTTCCCGGTCCCTGGGAGGGTTGCGGGCTGGGTTTAAGGTTTAGGGTTGAGGGTTAAAGGTTTAAGGTTTAAAGTAGGGAATTGTGGAATTAGGTCGGCTAGAAAGGGGATATTATTCTCCACTAAGACCCTAAACCGAAACACCCGTAAATCACCAATCCCCAAAACCCAGATGCAAGCTCAACATCTGCACCGGTATTGTTCAGATCCCAAACAGTTCCCCTCGGCTTTGCACAAACCTGAAGGCTTCCGAAACCGGGTGGTCTTCTGCTAAACTTGGGTGTACAATTGACAAAGGAGATCCTAAATTTTGGAAGCTCTAAACCCCAAGCCCTAAACCCTAGGTTGTGGGGGTTCTAGGGTTTGCCAAATCACCTCCAAGCTGCCAACCCTGAGAACGCGCGAAACCCTGTGAAACACCAGCTCAAGAATCCCTAAAGCCCAGAAACCCCGCGAACCCCCCTAGGCCCCCCTCCCCCAACCCTAAAGCCCCTAAACCCTAAACCCTAAACCCTAAACCCTAAACCCTAAACCCTAAACCCTAAACCCTAAACCCTAAACCCTAAACCTCCTCCCCCCCGCCCCTAATCCTAAAGTCCAATACCCTCCAGCGTGGCGCGCAAGGCTGGCGCCAAGGGGGCACGCTCCCGACAGAGTGAAGTGCCGGGGGCCCAGGGAGGTTTTGGGGATTCAGGGTTTATAAGGTTTAGGGGTTTTGGGGGGTTTAGGGTTTAGGGTTTAGGGTTTAGGGTTTAGGGTTTAGGGTTTAGGGGTTTGGGGGTTTAGGGTTTAGGGTTTAGGGGTTTGGGGGTTTAGGGTTTAGGGGTTTGGGGGTTTAGGGTTTAGGGGGTGGTTAAGGGGCTGACAGTGTAGGGTGCATGTTTGACTTGGCACGGTGTGGCGGCTGGAGAGGTGGCGGGTGCAGGTTTGGAGGTTTGTGGTGCTTTGGTGGCGGATTTATCAGATGCCCTTGCAAGATTCCCCTAAACCCTCAAACCTCCTGGTTGCGTTGTTGTGACTTGTGACTTGTGACAACCCTGAATCCCTAAATTGGAATCTCCCAAAAACCAAACCCCACCCCACCCCTCCCGACTCCCCCCCCCCCCCAAACCAAACAACCTCCTGCACACGCCCTAAACCCTAAACCCTAAACCCTAAACCCTAAACCCTAAATCCTAAATCCTAAACCCACGCCCCTAGGGATTTGGAGTTGAATCCAAGCCCCTTAGGCTCTGGAGCGCCGAGCAGCAAGAACTGGTGGAGAGCCGCTATGCACCTCGATCACCTTGGGGGGGGGGGGGTTAATTAATGTTTGGGGGTTTAGGGGTTTAGGGTTTTAGTATAGGGTCTAGGTTTTTAGGATTTGGGGTTGAGGGGGGTTGGGATTTCAGGGTTTCGGCTGTGGTGTAGGGGCTTTGGGGTCCCGGGCAGTTGTCGGGCTTGGTTTGGGCGGTTTGTGTATGTGTTTTAGGGTTGAAGTCAAGATGAGCTGTGCTGAGGGGCTGAGGGTCACCCCACCCTCATGACAGGAATTCTTCTTGTACAATCCTCAAAAAGCAGTAGTATAGAGGTACTGTATGCAGGGGCCCAAGTAAACCCCGCAGAGCGGCTCAGGCTTGAAAGTCTTCCGCCTAACACGCAACGTGATGACCCGAGCCTCTCCGGCCACCCTGTCTGGGCTTCAAAAGGGCTTCTATTACCCTAAGGGTCCATGTACCTGAATAGGGAATACTGCCTTAAAGTACTTCCTGAAAAGGGACTTTGGGGCCCAAGTATATAATAATGAGGTACATGGACCCTTAGGGCCTGGAGCGTCATCCTAGTCTTTCTGATTGTACCGAGGCATCCTACACCCTCTAAACTCTCATTCCCTACCAAAAGAACCAGTAGCATTCCCTACCAAGACCCAGTATAGGTCTAAACTCTACAAACCCTAAACCCCAAGCCCTAAACCCTAAGCCCTAAGCCCTATAAGCCCTATAAGCCCTATATTACAAGCTCTAAACCAGCCTAAGCCCGACACACCACAGGAGCATGACCTCAAGGCGGAGGCCGCTACGCTGGCCGCCATTGAGCTCATGCAGCGCGCGGAGGGAGAACATGTGGAGCTCTCCTGTAGGGATGTTTCGTAGGGTTTAGGGTTTAGGGTTTAGGGTTTAGGGTTTAGGGTTTAGGGTTTAGGGTTTAGGGTTTAGGGTTCAGCATCTCAAGTCCGAGCATTCACTAGTCAAGCAGCTTGTCAAGTGTTGGAATAAAACCCCACCCACCCAAGAAACCCATAACATTGAGAAAATACAAAAATCACTCAATACATTCCCAGTAACCTTAAAGCTTAAGGTCCAGTTGGCTCAAAACCCGAAATCTAACCCAGAGGCCCACCAGACCAATATGCCGATGAAGGGGGGGGTTTAGGGCCCCCCCCCCAATGGAAAAAAACCGTTTGCCGACGAAGGCCGGGTTGGAAAAAAACCATCTGCCGACGAAAGGGGGTCAGGGTTTAGGGCCCCCCCGGGTGGAAAAAACACCATTTGCCCACGAAGGGGGTCAGGGTTTAGGGTCCCCCCCGGGTGGAAAAAAACCATTTGCCCACGAAGGGGGTCAGGGTTTAGGGCCCCCCCGGTTGGGAAAAAAACCATTTGCCCACGAAGGGGGTCAGGGTTTAGGGCCCCCTCGGGTGGAAAAAAACCCATTTGCCCACGAAGGGGGTCAGGGTTTAGGCCCCCCCCGGGTGGAAAAAAACCATTTGCCCACGAAGGGGGTCAGGGTTTAGGGCCCCCCGGGTGGAAAAAAACCATTTGCCCACGAAGGGGGTCAGGGTTTAGGGCCCAAAGGCTCGGGTTTGATCAAAAATCCAGAAAACGAGAGCCCACCCAGAACCGTCGATTTCAGTACTAAAAAATCGCATTTTGAACTGGGACCCGGGCCGATCTGGGGTCCCCCTCATTTGGGGTGTTTTGGAGGCACGGTCCAGGAAAAAAAACATTTGCCCACGAAGGGGGTCAGGGTTTAGGGCCCAGAAAAGCCACATGCCCACGAAGGTCATTAGGGTTTAAATATACATAGTAAAAGAGGGTTTAGGGTTTAGAGCTCTCTTTGTCTCTCTCTCCTGTAGGATGCTTTGGAACTTAGGGTTTATAGGGTTATGTAGGGTTTAGTTGTGGGGGGGGGGGTCTGTATGTTGAGTGCTGATTTTTTAGTAGTTTATGGGAGTTATAGGGTGTCACAACGCTTGGGGTTTGGGGTTTTGGGGGTTTAGGAATTCAACAGCCGGGCTTCAGTTTTAGGGTTTGGTGCCCTAAACCCTAAACGCTAAACCGTAAACCCTAAACCCTAAACCTAAAAAACTAGACCCTAAACCCTAAACTGCAGTTTCTGCTTGAGACCATGAGTTGTCTTGTCAGAGCCAAACTTCAGCTTAAAAGCTCTGAAGCCTTGAAGCCCTAAGCCCTAAACTCTCGACACCCTCTCGCTTTTCGTGGCTTTTTGAAGGAAAGTAAGGGGGGGGGGCAGTTTTCCGCGTTGCAAGCAAGGCGCCGCCGACGTTTCCGGACCTTTCGGCCATGTGTCATGAAGAAGCGTTTCCGTACACCTAGCGCCTAGCGCGGTACCCCACACGGACACATCACCCCGCACTGGCACCCAGAAAGCCCCAAACCCTAATCCCTAAACCCTAAACCCTGAACCCTGAACCGCCTCAAGATCCCTCTGCTGCAGCCTGGCCCTGCGCCTGAACTCCCAGATCTTCAAACAACCCAAACCCAGGGTTTAGGGTTTAGGGTTTCGGGTTTAGGGTTTAGGGTTTGGGGGTCTTAACGGCCGCTACCTTTAGCCCACAACCTTCCATTTCATGTCTCCCCTGCGTTGAGCGAAGCCAATCGGTAGCTCCTCGCAGCATGGGTGCGAGGCCATTTGGCTTGATCTGAGAATCGGGAGTCTTTAGTGGGTTTAGTTCAGGGTTTAGGGTTTTGGGTTTTGGGTTTTTGGGTTTTTGGGTTTTGGGCTTAGGGTTTAGGGTTTAGGGTTTAGGGTGTAGTGTTGAGTCTTTAGTGGGGGTTTAGGTTGTGAGGGCCTGGGCTTCAGGGTTTGTGGCTGAGGGTTGAGGGTTTGGGGGTTCAGGATTTTGTTTTTTCATCAGGGTATAATGTGCTCAAAGGTTCACTCACATCAAGCATTCAAGCCTTCTAGGCCTTTAGGATGCAAATCGCAAACACTAAACCCTAAAACCCTATAGACTGTAAACCCTAAACCCCTAAGCCTGTTCGGGCAAGGGGCACGCCGCACGTGCAGCAGCCGAGCGTGCGCGGCTGTTGCGCATGCAAAGCTTTTGGAGCATCCCGGCGAAGATTGATTTGGGGTTTAGGGTTTCGGGTTTAGGGTTTGGGGTTTAGGGTTTAGGGTTTGGGGTTTAGGGTTTGGGGTTTCGGGTTTAGGGTTTGGGGTTTAGGGCTTCTGACGCGGTGCCTTTGTGTAAACCGACCTGCCCCCCCTCCCCCCCAAGCCGACAGCTCTCCACGCTAGACCCTACCCAAGAGCCCGAAACCTACTTCTCTGAAGCCGATGATTCTACAACCTCTCACAGGGTTCTTATAAGAAACCTGCAACAAAGGGTTTGGGGAAAGCAACAACAGGTTTGGGTGTGTGAAGGGAAACGCTGCCGCCCCCACCATGAGATCCAAAACTGGCGAAGCCATACCCGTGCTTTAGAGGTCAGCGTTTCGGGTTGGGGTTGGGGGTTTAGGGGTTTTACCATCTTGCATGGGGGTGTGGCAGGTTAGTGGACCTTGCCCTCAGTCAAGGTCTGAACTGGCATCTTCTGCTGTCCGCAAGCTGGCGCGTTGCACGCCATCCTTTCTGATCGGCCTTCCTTCGCAGCCTGGTGGAGGACAAGGAGGAAAGGATATTATTACTGCCTTCCTTGTCGAGCAAGGAGGTTGAAGCCTGGGAACCGAACCAGCGTTCAATAAAAGATTTTGCAACTCAAGCGGATCGCGTGCCCTGCCATGTGTGGATGACGTGAATTTCTTGATGCGTTTGATGCTCGCAGTCAGTGCCTACATTCAGAGCTTTGTTTCATGTATCGAGAGTCGGGTAGAGAAACTCAAGCAGAGGTACTCGGACGGGTAGGACGAGGGCTTGCAGAGCACAGAGCTGAGCCCAAACACCCTTAAAGAATGCTTGGATCAGAGATGCTGAACCCTCAACCCTCAACCCTAAACCCTAAACTCTAAACCCTAAACTCTAAACCCTAAACCCTAAACCCTAAGCCCTAAACCCTAAACCCCGAACCACTGAAAGTAGCACGTTCTCTCAGGAGCTGGTAGGCACGAAAGCAGGCGAAAGATCGCCGAGCAGGTGAAGAAGGCATCTAGGGGCTGTGTGTTGGTTTAATTAGGGTTTAGGGTTTAGGGTTTAGGGTTTAGGGTTTAGGGTTTTGGCACATGTCAGCAAGCGCCGCAGGAATCTGAGAGCCACCCGTTTCCCCATGGTTCTTCGTAGGGAATGAGGGAATCAGGGCCCCATAATATACCCTCTAAGGGATTCTGTAGGGTACCTCATTCCCTCATTCCCTACCAAGAGCCGGCCCCAGTTTTCCAGCATTGGGCTCAACTCAGCTTCGTTTTATCTGTAGCTGCCACGCTTGTGCCATGGCCTCAATGAAGTTCAGCTTCCAGAAGCTTATATATTTCCTTTGCGTTGTTCCTTGGGAGCCAAATGACCCCTAAAATTAGGACCAATACCCTGTACTACACTAATCTTTATTGGTTATATAATAATCCTGATTAGCTAAGAACCCTCAACCCTAAACCCTAAACCCTACACCCTAAACCCTAAACCCTAAACCCTAAACCCTATAGGGTATATGAACCATCAACCCTTTGAGCGTTCATTTGGTGATCAAGGTTGGTGCGTTCGGGGCGAAGCTTCACGACGCCCAGATCTCCCAGGACGCAGAGGTTGATGTGGACGATTGCAGCTTCTCGTTGAAGAACCTTGGGGACGAAATGGACCCTAAACCCTAAACCCTGAACCCTAAACCCTAAACCCCATAAAAGGGTTTATGGTCCATATACCTTGATAGGGATTATATCGGATTATAGTAGTATAGTTACTTCGCCTTTAGTTGAACGTGAAGCTTTTGGGGCTTCCTTATTTAGTAGCAATATTTAAAGTTTAAGCTTGTTTTTCACCTTGGATATTGGAGAAGTAAGGAACAGCCACGTTGCGACCTGTCATGACGTCTCCATCAAAGATTGCCCAAAGTCCTACACCAACTGGGGCCTCCACTACTTTGTGGAGTGCAAGGTCTCAGAGTATGATACTTCGTAGCTGAGTGAGCACACTTTACACTTTTTGGGAGAGTATGATCCCCCTATAGAACTGAAAGTGTACCCTAAACCCTAAACCCTAAACCCTAAACCCTAAACCCTAAACCCTAAACCCTAAACCCTAAACCCTAAACCCTAAACCCTAAACCCTAAACCCTAAACCCTAAACCCTAAACCCTAAACCTAAACCCTAAACGCAGCAGCTAAGGATACCGCCTGCTTGCCCTCTGGACCCAAGTGCAAGAAAACCGAAGGAGGTCAAGCCCAGGGCTGGCTGGAGGTGTACGTTGGCAACGAGAACTACGTTTCTATATCCCCCTTGGGAATAATTTTCATTTTTGTTATATAAAACCCAAAGCTTGTTTCTATATCAACCTTGGGAATGATGTTTTTTTTTTTTTACTTTTGTTTACATAGAACCCAAGAGGGCATTAAGCATAGTATGTTTTTAAAGGTTGTTTTTGTTTACATAAGACCCAAGAGGGTGTTAAGCATATTATTTTTTATTAAGGTTCTATAAGGGGACTATATTGTGGTTTATCTAAAACCCAAGAGGGTATTAAATAAATAAATATATATATATATATATATATATATTATTTTTATTAAGGTTCTATAAAGGGGAGTACAGGTCTGTGGTCTCGCCGCCACCGGCAAGGCCTTCTGCTGGCAGAACGGAAACTTGGTAGCCCAGTGCTTGTACTTTTCCCTTCTTTGGGTTCGAGGTGCCCTTACAAGGTAGCCATCCCCGAAAGGTTCATGAGCTACCCTAAACCCTAAGCCCTAAATCCTAAACCCTAAACCCTGAACCCTAAACCCTAAACCCTAAACCCTAAGCCCTAAACCCTAAACCCTAAACCCTAAACCCTACCAAGGACAGCGACTGAACAATGTTCCTGACGCGACGTTCCTGACGGTGTCTCCTGAGATGGGAAATGCCGCGGCCTGTGGCCTCGACCTGGGTGGCAAAGTGCAGTGCTGGGGAACTGAGACTTGGTGGCGCCAGTGCTACCCTTTACCCTTTTTTGGTTCTGGGTTCCCACCCTAAACCCTAAACCCTAAACCCTAAACCCTAAACCCTAAACCCAGTGCTACCCTTTACCCTTTTGTTGGTTCTGGGTTCCCTTGTAAAGTAACTAACCAAAAACAGGGTACCCTGATTGTAAGATGGTTACTTGGCTACTAGTACCAAGGAGAGGGGATACGGCAGTAACGGCGGGAGGTGCCGCTGGTGCAGCGGATGGCACAACCTTGGCCTCACACCGGTGCCCAGCAGTTTGCCGACGTTCATCGACTTGAAGGTGGGCTATCACACCGCCTGCGGCATCGAGGAGAGCGGCACTGCTCTCACGTGCTGGGGGACCATGATCCTTGGTAGCCCAGTGGTACCCTTTACCCTTCGTTTTGTTGGTTCTGGGTTCCCTTGTAGAGTAACCACCCCCACAGAAGGGTGGTTAGGGTTTAGGGTTCAGGGTTCAGGGTTCAGGGTTTAGGGTTTAGGGTTTAGGGTTTATAGGGTTTAGGGTTTAGGGTTTAGGGTAACATAGTTACTGGGCTACTAAGGATCAGCCCGGACGGAAAGACCTGGCACAAGGAGATGGGTGAGAAGATCATGGGGCTGACTGTGGGCGACCAGTGGATTTGCATCCTCACGCCCAAGAAGGCTTTAGGGTTTAGGGTTTAGGGTTTAGGGTTTAGGGTTTAGGGTTTAGGGTTTAGGGTTTAGGGTTTAGGGTTCCCTAAACCCTCAACCCTAAGCCCTATGCCCTAGGCCTATAGGGGTACTCGGGAACCTTGGGTTACATACCCCCTTGAACCCCCCCCATCCCTTAAGAACCCTAAACCCTAAACCCTAAACCCTAAACCCTAAACCCTAAACCCTAAACCCTAAACCCTAAACCCTCCAAGAAGGCCGTGCGCTGCTGGGACATGGTCCGGAGCTCCGCAACCAGTGAGATCAAGGAGGCCACAGTCCCGACCCTCCCGGCCATCCAGAAGGTCTGAGTAGCTGAATGAGTAGACTTTTACGCACTTTTTGGGATGGTTTAGGGTTTAGGGTTTAGGGTTTGGGGTTTAGGGTTTAGGGTTCAGGGTTTAGGGTTTCGGGTTTAGGGTTTAGGGTTTAGGGTTTAGGGTTTAGGGTTTAGGGTTTGGGGTATAATCTCCTATAGAACTGAAAGTGTACACTTTTGCTGGGCTTATGAACTGAGCAACTAAGAGGTGGCCAGCGCCCAGTTTCAGGTTTGCGCCTTGGATGAGGAGGGGTCTCTGCACCTTGGTCGCCCAGTGGTTAACCCTAAGGGTTTAGGGTTTAGGGTTTAGGGTTTAGGGTTTAGGGTTTAGGGTTCAGGGTTTAGGGTTTAGGGTTTAGGGTAGCCCAGTGGTACCCTTTAGCCTCTTTTTGGTTATGGGTTCCCTGATACAGTAACCAATCCAAAAAAGGGTGCCCATTATTATAATATGGTTAGTACCAAGGCACTGTTGGGGTAGCAGCGCCTACGACGTCACAGACAAGAAGTTCAAGGACATCGCCGGCGGGATGTGGAGGTTTGCCGCCATCACCACGGAGGGCTACATGTCCCTTTTCTCACATAGTGGGGCAGCATTTTGCAGTTTCAAGGGTACTTAAACTCAATAAGGAGCGGAAAATTAACCCTAAACCCTAAACCCTATACCCTATACCCTATACCCTAAACCAAATACTCTCCCAACCATGAACTGTAGGTACTGGTGGCGCGATCGGAGGAATTCGGCGACCTTGGAGCAGGTGCTGGATGTCGAGGTTGCTTGGTGCCCCGTTGGTAGTACCATTTTCCCCTTTTTGTTGGTCAAGGTGGCCCTTGTAAAGTAACCAACCCCAACAAAGGGTGCCCTCATCATAATAATGTTGCCATCTTATGGTTTTCTCGGCTATCTTAAGGCTTATAAAGTAACCAACCCCCGAAACAAGGGTGCCCTTACCATAATAATGTTACCATCTTATGGTTTTTCTGGGGCTACTTTAAGGTTGAAAGGGGCTTCGTGGGCACCTACGGTGGCGTTGCTTTCGATGCGGCTGGCTTGGTACACGGCTTCGAGGGCACCAAGAGCTTTCCGAGCATCCCCCCGGAGGAGTGAGTTGGGCCGCGAAGCGTGCTAAAGGCCGTTTCGCGCACAGGTTAGTGTCTTTTTCTGCAAAAGAAGTCTCTGCATCTGTTGCATCTTGTGAAGCCGCCAGGTACTGCAGGTTGTGATCCCCCAGAAGCTACAGCAACTCAGTTTTTTCTCAATCTTTGCTCAAACCTGGGATCGTTGCAGCGTCATCGGAGAATGTGCTGTCAGTTTCTTCGTGCTGTTGTCATACGGCTCCCGCTCCGCTTCCTTGTTTAGCGTGCGCATGCCAGGCCCCACGCCGGCGAAGGCCAAGGCTGAGAAGGCTTCTCAGCGCCACTGTCACGCTTCACTCTGCCACGATGTAAGTAGGCCTGGCGGCCTGTCCACAGCCCAGTATATACCCTACGCCACGATAATCCATACTACTACATCATTGCCTATATATATATATATATATATATCCCTATTAGAGTATATGAACCCTGGAATTTTGTGGTCATTTATAGCCTCCATTCTACGACCATCCTAATCAAGAGGGCGTGCGTGTCCTTGACATGGAGTCCTGCACTTCGGGGGCTGCAGCTAACCCAGAGGGTCCATTTGTAGTACCATTATGGAATTAGGTGCCCCAAAACCCTATTTAGCAGGGTTTAGGGTTTAGGGTTTAGGGTTTAGGGTTTAGGGTTTAGGGTTTAGGGTTTAGGGTTTAGGGTTTAGGGTTTAGGGTTTAGGGTTTCCATGTAGTAATACAAATGGACCCTCTGGCAAAGGTTCCTTGCATCAAGCTCGTGACCATCCCTTGGCCAACGCAGACTGCGCCGGAGAAGCGCCGGCGGAAAGGCAGGACTTTGAGTTTGAAGAGTTGGGGTGCAGGGTTTAGGATCTAAGGTTTAGGATCTATAGGGTTTAGGGTTTAGGGTTTAGGGTTTAGGGTTTAGGGTTTAGGGTTTAGGATCTAGGGTTAGGTAACCCGGCATTCGCTACTGGTTGTTTGCTTTTGCTTCGAAGTTCTGCCGTCGGACGTTCATCAGATGTGCTTTGGTCATGAGGGTTTTGGGTAAGTGGCTTCGCCGCTTTTAAGTAAGTTGAGACCCTAAACCCTAAACCCTAAACCCTAAACTCAAGTCTTAGGCCGCCCCCCTACGTTGGGGGGCGGCGCTTAAGCCCTTCGACCTCGATGGCGCAAGCCGACCCACGTCACTCGCCCACCTCCCACAGCATGGGGGTCGGTAGCGCCCACGATGGGCCCGGTACCGGAACACGTTCTCCTCGGCACCAGTACTGGTCCCTTATAATAAAGTAAATACCCTAAACCCTCACATGATGATCCAGGGCGTGGCTGGCATTTTCAGGTGGGGTACCCCCAAACCCCAGCCAAGGAGGACCCGGACCCTTCGCCGGAGCGTGCCAGGCATCAGGGGGCAACTGCCTCCCGACCCCCCCATTTCCTTTGACTCTCACACCAACGAACGTCATGAACTGAATAAGTTTTTAGAAGTGGACTGTTGTCTGAGTTTAGGCCTAAACCCTAAAAGGAATAGGTTTGGGTGGCTTTGCCGCCTCGGACGGCGTGGGGTGGGAGAAAAGTGTTAGATGGCCCTTCACAATCGGGCCAAAGCTGCTCTTCGCACCTCACGAAGCTTTCGAGCCTGTTCCGAAACCTAACCTTCACAGCATCTACGCCCTATCACAGCAAACCCTAAACCCTAAACCCTAAACCCTAAACAGGTCAACGAAGCGATGGCATCGTCTCCAAGAAATTGCGCAAGCGGCAATCCAACGTCTGGGCCCCGTCAACCACGCTCTACAACACCAGTCCTATGCCACTAAATCCGGTAGGTGTTCAATGACTCCGACATATATCCCCCTTGGGAATTGTTTTGTATTATTTTGATTAAGGTTCTAAGGGGAGTATAGGAACATCTCCTAAGGGTCCATGTGCCTTATTACTATATGCTTTGGGGCTCCCAAGTCCCCTTCTTTCAAGTACTTTATGGCGCAAGTATTTAGGTACATGGACCTTCAGGGATCCCCTCCCATCGTGTCTGCGGATCAGGGTTTGGAGTCTGGAGCTTAGGGTTTTACGATTGGTCAGGGCCGGCGATTCGCTTCAAGGCCCCTTTACGCCGCTATGTGTTGTGGCATTCTCGACTTTCTGCTCCAGACTATGGGCTGGTACCTCGGTTTAGGGTTGAGGGTTTAGGGTTTAGGGCTTAGGGGTTTATAGGGTATTTGGGGTTTTGGGGTGAGTTGACAGGCGGAAGGCTTGCTTGACAGCTCTACATAAGCAAGCTGACGGCGCTCTCTTATGTTGCAAGCCCAATGTAACCCCAAGTCGCTCGACTCCTTCAGGTAAACCCTAAACCCTAAACCCTAAACCCTAAACCCTAAACCCTAAACCCTAAACCCTAAACCCTAAACCCTAAACCCTAAACCCTAAACCCTAAACCCTAAACCCTAAACCCTAAACCCTAAACCCTAACCCATAAACCCTAAACCCTAAACCCTAAACCCTAAACCCTAAACCCTAAACCCTAAACCCTAAACCCTAAACCCTAAACCCTAAACCCTAAACCCTAAACCCTAAACCCTAAACCCTAAACCCTAAACCCTAAACCCTAGCCGCGCATCTTCAGGAGCTGGTCTTTTCAGCCAGCCAGGCGGGGGAGGGGGGGGCAGAAGGGGAAGGACGGTCAGAGCTTCAACGATCCTGTCAGTGAGGGCCGCCATGTTTAGGGTTTAGGGTTTAGGGTTTAGGGTTTAGGGTTTAGGGTTTAGGGTTTAGGGTTTAAGGTTTAGGGGCCTCAAATCAACAGCAAGCCTGAGAGGGCTGATGGTGGGCAAGTCTTCCCTCCGAGGGTCTGTGTCCTATCAAGGCAGGGAGGGGTTCACAACCTGGCGGGTTTGGGTTGAGCTGCGCCGTCCAGGACAAATCCACGACTTGTATGGTGCCGCGGGCGAGCCTGATTCAGCCAGCCCTAGGTTCAATGTACGTAAGGCAGCCTCGGTCATGCGTGTGTGCCACATCCTTCTGCTGGTCTGCATGCCAGTGTAGAGAGCTGTCAAAAACAGCCTGTCCACAAGAGAGCATGCATCTTGGGAATCTTAGTGTCTCGATGCCTACATGGGTGGTTGTCAAAATTATGATCCCTTTTTGGGGTACCCTAAGTATTAGGTGCCGTATTATAATAGGGACCCAAAAAGGGACCATAATTTTGACAACCACCCACATGTATGATGCTGTACGTAGCAAAGGGCAAGCACCCCACCATCGAGATCAGGATTTCAGTCCGGCACCTGCAACTTCAGACCCAGCATGCCCAAGGGTTTAGGGTTTAGGATTTAGGGTTTAGGGTTTGGGTTTAGGGTTTAGGGTTTAGGGTTTAGGGTTTAGGGTTTAGGGTTTAGGGTTTAGGGTTATAAAGCACCTTGTGTCTCCAGCCAGCTTGAGGTTTTCGCTGTCTCACCAAGCTAAGGGAAAAGCATCTGGCCGGTTTTCAGCGTACTTGCTTCAACCGCTTGAGTCTTGAGGCCATGGGCTTTTGTTTTTGTTTTGTCGGGAGCCAAATTCAGCCTAGAACCCTTAAACCCCAAAGCCGTAAACTGTCGGTAGTGTGTCGGTGTTGGTGGCTTTTGAAAGAGGGGGCGGGGAAAGTGGGATACTCAGCTCGTTTTTGAGGCGGGGGTACCGGTGCTTTAAGGTCTATAGACGAAAGATAAAGTCTAAACCCCCAACCCCCCCAAGGACTCGGGTGATCTCGGCTTGGTAGTTGTCCCGATCTAAACCACTAGCCCTCAGCCCGAACCCCTAAAGCCCAATAAGAAGCCCCAATGTCCCTCACCCCTCAATCCCAATAACCGCAACCTTAAACCCCAAGAACCCTCATCCCTTGAAAGGACGCTTAGAACAGTACCCCATATCCCCACTTCCCCCGAAAAAAGAGACTGAGGCTTGCCCCACGGTTTAGGGCTTAGGGTTTTAGGGTTTTAGTTCCATAGCCTTTTTTCCTCCCATGTGTTTATGGTTAGAGCTCCAGGGATTAGAGCTGTCGGTCTGGGGTTGCTTTTCTGCTCGAATGCTTTCGTGTTCAGATTCCGGTTTGGGGATTTTGAGGTTAGGGTTTTGGGTGTAGGGTCTCGGGCTTCGGGTTGGCATTTTCAGGTTTTGGGTTTTGGGTTTCGGCGCTCCGGGCTTGGGGGGTTTTGGCGTTGGGGCCTTTCAGTCTTGGATTTCGGGTTTGGGGAGGACCCAGGGCCTAAACCCTCAACCCTAGACCCGAAACCCTAAACCCCCCAAGCGTTGCAAGAAGGCACCCCGACCTTTCTCGCTCTTCGGCCACATGTCATGAAGGAGCGCTTCCCTACACATGGCACGGTGCCTACATGGACCCACCCCGTGCACCCAGTAAATCCTTCAACCTATGAGGCCTGGCCCGGCACCGTGCGACACCGCAACCTGCAGCTAACCCTTAACTGACCCTCAACTCTATAGGGTTGTGTTGTGTAGGGTTTAGGGGAACCCTAAACCTAAAACCTCAACCCCTACACACCCCCTGAGAGCGGCACAAGCCTTAGAGCTAGGGGCCTTTGAAGCCTTCAACCCTGCCTAAACCCGCCTAAACCCTAAACCCTCAGCCCTCAGCCCTCAACCCTCAACCCTCAACCCTCAACCCTCAACCCTCAACCCTCAACCCTCAACCCTCAACCCTCAACCCTCAACCCTCAACCCTCAACCCCTGCCTTAACCTTCCTCTTTCTCCCCTGCGTTGAGCCCAGCCAATCGGTAGCTCCGCAGCATGGGCTTTAAGCCACTTGGCTTGATATCAGAAAGGGGAGTGTTAGGTTTCAGGGTTTAGGGTTTCAGGTTTAGGGTTTAGGGTTGAGTCTTTTGTGGGGGTTTAGGTTGTGAGGGCCTGGGGCTTCAGGGTTTGTGGGTTGAGGCGGGTTTGGGGTTCAGGATTTTGGATTTACTCAGGCCCTAAACCCTGAACCCTAAACCCGGCTGACTCACATCAGGCATTCAATTATCCTAGACCCTGAGGCTTCAATCGCTTCATTTCTTCCAACTCCTGACCCCTCTTGGATGTTTGTCTACTTTTCAGGGGTTAGCGCCTTTAAGGGGGCCGGGTCCATGTACCTGAATAAGGAATAACTGGGCCTTCAAGTACTTGGAACTTTGGGGCTCCAAGTATATAATACTGAGGTACATGGACCCTTAGGTTTAGGGTTTAGGGTTTAGGGTTTAGGGTTTAGGGTTTAGGGTTTAGGGTTTAGGGTTTAGGGTTTAGGGTTTAGGGTCTAAACACCAAACCCTATACCCTAAACCCCAAAACCACCAGCGTCCATTTTTGGTGAACGTCTCAAGAGGGAACTGAACCAAGTACATGTTGGATCCGTATGGATCCGTGCTATACCTAGGGACGTGTATAGGGTTTAGGAATGACCCTAAACCCCCAACCCCAAACCCTAGCGCTGTTCATAGTGTGCGTTATTCTCAATTCTGCGACGATTTTTTGAGGAGAATGTGAACTGACCTCTACATCCGTGATTGTTTCAGAAAATCCCCAGCCATGCAAATGACGACATCGCCCTTCGCGTTGCTTCTGGTTGCGTATATCCACGTCAACGGCGATGGCATCAATGTCAATGATGCTTTATGCGAGGCAGGCCTCTAAGCAGGGATCCCTATACTATAAACCCTAAACCAGAAACCCTGACGCATACACGTTGCCAATGTTTGGTTCTTAGGGTGTAGCGTTTAGGGTGCCTACTCTAAAGTCAAGATGTTGATTATAAATTCGGTGTATAGAAGGGTCATGCACGCCAAATTGTACTAGGATGTACGTAAGGATGCTATAGTCTAAAAGCTACGATCATCTACTACAATCCAAAACAAGCAATAACAAACCATAGCAACCAGTAACAATCAGTAACAGTCAATATTGTAGAACAATCAACCTCAAGAACCACGATAGCAATCAATAAATACGCAGAGTATCGCCTGTCTGAGGCAGCAGTCAATCAGCCTGGCGACCTCATCCTTCTCCAGGTGGAGAAAGCCATCGGCCTCAATGCGACCTCGAAGAAAGCAGAAGTGGATGATGGAGTTAATGTCTCGGGATGGATGCCCCTAGTTCGCATACCTTTATTCAGTGTGATCCTGATGGTTGCGCATGGATGGCTTTTCCGGCCATGGAAGTCGCTTTTCCTGGTCCTCATCCCAGTCGTACTGGCAGCAGTCCCGGCAGATCTTGAGGGAGTGTCCGACAACCGAGATCGGCAATTTGTGCTGGCAAAAACCTTCTCTGTCGCAATTATTCTGGAATTCGGAACAGCCGTATGCGTTGCCTATGCTCCACAACAAGCTGCCTGGCCCCTGAGCGGCTTCGTCTATCGCTGCTGCGCCTATCTGAAAGGCTATCACTGGCCCTGGATGTTTCTGTACCTAGGACCCAGAGTAGGCCCTTATTCCCCTTATTTTGGGTTTGGGTTCCCTTATAAACCCCTCAAAACCAAAAAGGGCACCCTTTTTCTTCCCAGGTTACTCTTGGGCCTAGGTACTTGGGCCTGTGCGCGAACATCCTGGAGGCCGTACTGCTCGACCTGGCAAACCAGAACTACTCGAACCCATATCCCCCCTTGGGAATTATGGTTTTTTTTGT
The DNA here is from genome assembly GCA_905221605.1 of Symbiodinium natans. NCBI lineage: Eukaryota > Dinophyceae > Suessiales > Symbiodiniaceae > Symbiodinium > Symbiodinium natans. The sequence goes on from CAJNDS010000824.1 coordinate 763,299, forward strand.
TTCTAAAAGACCTAAGAAGATATTAAATATATTATTTTTATTCAGGTTCCAAGCGGAGTGTAGGAACGTGGCCGCGGGGCTGCTCCTCATCGCAAGCACCCCGCTGCCGGGAACCTGGCTTTTCCAGTACCCCATGGAGATGATCCAGAAGCATGGCATGACTCGGCAGGCTGACTTACAGGGACAAGATGCCACCGAAGACGAGGTGAGAGCTCGAGTTTCGGACTGGCACATTGCGCTGATGGAGCACAAAGGCAGTTCAGCTCCTTTCGGTGACTTGTGCTGCCGGCTACCTGTGTCCTGGGTCTGGCTCTACACATCATGGAATGGCTGCGTCTTGTTTAAGAGCCTGGATGAGAAGCTTGTGGCCCTGTTGCTGGCCCCTCTCCTTGAGAGCTTCCGAATTCGTTATGTGCAGCAACGCCATGGAGTTGCCCTAAACCCATGGGAACACCTGTACTGGCTTCAAGCACGTACATTCAGCCTGTGGTTGTGGACGGCTTTCCAGGGCCCCTTCCACCAGGTGCTCGCTACGCACATGATCTCCACGCCCACAGATTGGTTCCACCTCACCACGGAGGGGGCTGATCGGGCTCATCGGTTTTGGGGTGCTTTCAATCTGGTGGGGACATTCCTGCACGTGATCTGGTATTGGCATCGAGTATACCAGCTAAGCCGCGGAGAAGAGAAGGGACTTGAGGCTGCAGCAGAGACGGCTGACGGCTGAGGTTCACCTATCTGGTCCTTCGTGACGCCACCTCCATCAGGATTTAGAAAGTGAATGACACAGACTACGCTCGCAAAGGGGCTGTGAGGACGACATGTCGCCACAGAGGCAAAAGGCCCAGGTCAAGGCCAAAGGATGGTCCACCCCAAGCCCCAAACCCCCAACCTCAAACCCTAAACCCGAAACCCTAAAACCTCATACCCTAAACCCTGACCCCAAACCCTAAACCCTAAACCCTAAACCCTAAACCCTAAACCACAAGCCTATTCGAGGAAGGGGCGCGCTGCACGTGCAGCAGCCGAGCGTGCGGCTGTCGCGAATTCAAAGCCTTTGAGCATCCCGGCGAAGATTCATGTCGGGTTTCGGGTTGGGGGGTTCAAATTTAGGGTCCAGGGTTGGGGGTTAAAGGGTATACCGCATTGTTGTAAATCGGTCATGCCCTTAAAATCTAAAGCCCTGCCTTCTGGACCCTGAAGCCTGAAGCCCACTTCTGTAGCCCATGCTACCTGCCGGAAGCACCAAGGAGGGTCTTTTGTAGGGGGGAGAATTCCAACCCTAAAAACCAGTCCTTAATAGGGATTATCGTTCCCCCCATTCTAGCCCTACTAAGGAATGTTAGTATAAGGGGAACATCCCAACCCGAAACCCTGATTCAAACTCGCCACAAAACCCCAGATGTTCGCCACGACTGCGGCTCCACTGTGACCTACGACGCTCCCAACGGCTCGACCTATGCCATCGACGTGGAATTGACCGGCGGTTGGGAGGGGATTTCGGGGGAATGTTGTACCGCTTATGGAGGGTGCAATATGGGGCCTACATGATTTCAATGAGCATTTGTGGCATTCTATATATACATACATATATATATATATAGATTATATACATACATATATATATATATATATCCATATATATATATATATATATATATATATTATACAGTATATAATATAATATAGTATAATATAATATAATAGAAATATATAAATAAATATATATATATATGTATATGTACACTCAGGATGTTGAAATGCGGGGAAACTTCATGCAGTAGGCACTGGGGGGATGACATGTGTGTTTTTCCGGTTGTCGGGAGCTTGTTTGCCTCTTACTCTGTCTCTCATAGCTTGTTTTAGGGTTTAGGGTTAGGGATTTAGGGTTCAGGGTTTAGGGTTCGTGGTTGGGGGTTTTTGGGTTTTTGGGGTTTTGGCTTGGGCCCCGGCCAAGTTAGGTCATGTCTAGGCATCTGACCATGCAATCCAATCCAGCCAGTCTCATGTAACAAATGTAATCTAATCGATCTATGGTTATTTGTGTGCTTCTTGTACCTGTATTTGCAAAGTACACATATACATGTATCTATTGGTATTGTCCCCTTATACTACCAGTCCTTAATAGGGATTATAGTACCCCCTCTTATACTCCCTACTAGGGACTGTTCGGATATGGGGGAACATTTCAATGTATACCGTAAGTCTGTCATTGATGACGTGTGATGAGGACCGGTCCCGAGCCCATCAACTTTCCACATCGCATTTGGCAAAACAGCCTTTACGATTCAGGAGTTTCAAAAATTAGGGTGTAGGGTTTAGCCAAAGACTCTAGCCCTAAACCCTCAACCCTAGTATAGTTTAGGGATTAGGCTTCAGTTGCGGTTGCAGGTGTCGGGTTGCTCCTCCACCTCCAGCGTGCGCAACAGCCGTGACACTGCATGCCCACTGCCACATAGGTGGTAATTTGCCTGCATCCCCTGAAACCCGAAGCCCAAAAGCACCAATCCCTCAAAGCCTCAAAGCACCAATCCCTCAAAGCCCCAAAGCCTCAAAGCCTCAAAGCCTCAACAAAGCCTCAAAGCCTCAAAGCCTCAAAGCCTCAAAGCCTCAAAGCCTCAAAGCCTCAAAGCCTCAAAGCCTCAAAGCCTCAAAGCCTCAAAGCCCAAAGCCCGAAAATCCCGACGCGGGAGGATGATCCAGAAGAATGCGGCCAACGACAACAGCCGAAACGTTCACCGTCCGGGCCACAGTCCATGCGCATCCATCACCTCTCAGTTCCTTGCAGGTTTCTGAGATTTCGCGTATGAGAGCAGACGCTGGTTTTTTCTAGAGCACTAGAGCATATTTGGCAGAATCTGATATCGGCTCAAGGGATCCTGTTCGCACTTCCACACGCAGATCTTGGCTGTAGTGGTTCTGAACCCACTCCTCCTCGAGGGCATGCGTAGGATTTGAGGGTTGAGGGCTGAGGCTCGGTTTGGAGGGCTTTCTCTCCTCCGACCCCTCTTCTAGGACCCGGAGTAGGCCCTTATTCCCTTCTTTTAGGGTTTAGGTTCCCTTTTTAGCCCCTTTAAACCAAAAAGGGGGTACCCTTGAATTTCTAGGTTACTCTTGGGTCTAGTCTTGTCTTACAGGTAGGGCTGAGATTCTGAAGCTCCATTCTCAATCCACACCAGCATCCTAAGTAAGTATGTGCTGCTACGACAACATGAGACACAAGGGACAGAGAATGCAAGCTGGCTTCTCGTCTCTCAGTGCCGGATGCATGGCATCCCCTTTCAAGGAGCAGCAGAAGTGTTTTTTTGTTTTTTGCTCGTCTGTTTGTGCCCTTCTGCCCTCTCTCTCTCTCTATGTCTTTTCTTCGCGTTTCTCTCACATGTACATACATATGTATGCACATACACATACACATCTGCATCTAGGCGTTTATGTACATCTCTCTGTGTCTCTCTCTCCCTCTCTCCCTAAACCCTAAACCCTGAACCCCAAACCCTAAACATTCCTCTCTCGGAGGTCACCGTGGGCATGTCAAGCACTGGGCGTCTCTCTCGCTGCAGCGAGCTTTCAGGGTCCTGGGAAACCCGAAAGGTTTCCGCCGTAACCCTTGTCCCCACCATTAGGGTTTTAGTTTTTGTTTTTCTTTCTTTCTTTTTTTTTTGGGGGGGGGGGGGGGGTTAGGGTTTAGGCTTGAGGGTTTAGGGTTTAGGGTTTGGGGTTTGGGGGGGTGGGCAGGTTTAGCCAACCTGAGGGTTTAGGGTTTCTGGTGGCGGTTCAGGGTTTTGAGGCCTTCGAAGCCAACGCTCAATGAGTGAGGAACTTCAAATTCCAATCTCAGACCCTTCTAAACCCTAAAGTTTAGATCATTGCTTCTCCCGAGCAGTAGCCCCGCCCCCCGTCCCCCCCCGTCCCGAAGCTAGCAGTTCGGCCCCCAACGCCCCCGCACCCCAACAAGCTTCAACGCTGGACTGGGATTGGGGGCGCAGCCCTCTAAGACCACCAGCCCAGTAGGCACCTGCACTTGCAGGTTCACGGTACATAAAACCCACTTATAATACAGTTATAAGTGCAGCTATCATTGGTTACTAAGTACATGAACTCACTGTTATTTATAACCCACTTGTAATTCAGTTATAAGTACAGCTATCATTGGTTCATATACTTATAACCCACTTATAATACAGTTATAAGTACACTTATCATTGGTTAATAGATGCCATGAACCTCCAAGGGCAGCCGCCACTTCCTCCCAGGATGTGGCAATACGAGGCCGAGCGGGCGGAAGGCCGAAACTACACGCACTCCAAGACCACGCTGATTCAGTACCCGAAGGAGGCACCAGCAGAGCGGGAGTGCAGGATTCAGAGGGTTTAGAGGGTTTAGAGGGTTTAGAGGGTTTAGAGGGTTTAGAGGGTTTAGAGGGTTTAGAGGGTTTAGAGGGTTTAGAGGGTTTAGAGGGTTTAGGGCGGGGAGGCCGGGGTAGAGGGGGGAGCGGTGCATCCTCTCTACCCCCCCCCCCCCCCCCCCCCGAAGAGAGACCCCGTAAGCCCTACACCCTAGAAGCCGGCAAACCTTTAACCCTGTTAAAGCCCTACAATCCTAATAATTCCATCCTCCCATAAGCCCCTTTCCCTAGAACATTCATCACTCTGGACCAGTAGCTTACTGTTAGTTGGTTAGTATTAGCAGCTTTCGGCTTCAGTAAGTGAGGTATGACTATACTAGGTTTGGGTTTAGGGTTTAGGGTTTGGGGTTTAGGGTTTAGGGTTTAGGGCTTAGGGTTTAGGGTTTAGGGTTTAGGGTTTAGGGTTTAGGGTTTAGGGTTCCTAGGTTTACGGTTTAGGGTTTAGTGTTTAGGGTTTAGGATACTGACCGCCTTCATTCCCCATTTGAACCAACAGTACGCACAGTCCTTGGCTGCACAGGTCTGCCTCGCCCTGGAGGATCTCCCTGGGAGTTACTGGTTGAATCTACTTAGGAGTAAATCCAGAGGCTTAACATCAAATGGATCTCTAGAACTAGGAAAAGGATCACATTTAGGATTCAGGATGCTCAGGTCGCATAGGGATCTTTTCGGCTTCAGCTCTGCGCTTTTCATTCGGCGAGCGTTGGTCCCGGAAGTCCCAGAAGGCGCGTACCTCAGGTGTTCGGTCGACGTGTAATCTCCCCATCAAACTTGGCTATTGGCTGGCATCTGGCGAGAAGGTTTGTGCGTCTGGGCCGCTGTAAGTCTCACATTTATACATGAATATATATATATATATATATTTATTTATTTATTTATTTATTATTTATATTTATTTATCTTTATATTTTTATTCCCCACCCTCGGTGTGGGGTTGTTAGATTTTAAACTCAGCTCTGCTCCTCGCCCGGAACTCTTCTCCTCGCCCGGTATACTCCTCGCTCATCCCTGGAGTGCCCAACCCCAAAGTGTCCCTGGAGTGCCCAACTCTAGAGTGTCCCTGAGTGCCCAGCCCCAGAGTCTCCTGGAGTGCCCAACCCCAGAGTCTCCCTAGAGTGCCCAACCCAGAGTGTCCCCGGAGTGCCCAGCCACAGAGTCTCCCTGGAGTGCCCAACCCCAGAGTCTCCCTGGAGTGCCCAACCCCAGAGTCTCCCTGGAGTCCGGAACCCCAGAGTGTTGCCCAACCCCAGAGTATCTCTTCCAAGAGAGGGTGAGGATGTTCGAAGTAAAATAATTTATATTTAATATTTACCTTTATCAGAATTCATTACAAGGTGACTACCCTATCTGTGAACTCCCCCTCATGGCGGTAGGTGTTCAGGTACCCTCTACGAGAGCCCCCAATCCCTCAACCAGGTACCCTCACAGGCCCCTTACAAAAGAATTACGTTGGGGGGGTACCGTGCGGGCCACATGAAGCCTAAAAGTTGGGGTCATAGACCCTATGTTACTATACTCCCCATATCAGGGTATATGAACCCCAAACCCCAAACCCCAAACCCCACATCCCAAACCCCAAACCCCAAACCCCAAACCCCAAACCCCAAACCCCAAACCCCAAACCCCAAACCCTAAACCCTACCTTTTGAGGGTTCATTTGGTCCCCAAGGGTAGGTAGCCCCTGAGCCGTTCGAAGCGCGCCAGGACCGCTACCAGGCTATTCGCGCTCTTCAAGCCAAGGCTGGCCCTGGCTCTCGATAGGGTTTAGGGTTTATAGGGTTTAGGGTTTAGGGTTTAGGGTTTAGGGTTTAGGGTTTAGGGTTTAGGGTTTAGGGTTTATAAGGCTTAGGGTTTAGGGATTCGGGTTTAGGGCTTTCAGGGTTTAGGGTTTAGGCTTTTGGTCTTTCAGGATGTTTGATGCCCTAGCACTAAACCCAAAGGCCCTCCCTGAGACTCGATTTTCCTACCGGCAAACCCCAAACTTAAGCAGGCTTCTTTATCTGCCTTCCATTTTGTCGGGTTTGCGAGTTGCAGACCTAAACCGAAGCCCTACAAACCCCAACGTGAACTCTGCCACCGGGAAGCTCTTGAAGGGTGGTGGCGGTGCGGCGGCGGGGTAGGCGGCGGGGTGGGAAGGTGGTGTTATTCACCCTAAACCCTGAAATTCGACCCTGAATCTTAAGCCCTCGGTTGCAGTTCGGTAGCATGACATCACCATCAGAGAACAATCCAGCTGACTTGTAGACCGCGAAGCCCCCTGAACCCTAAATTCCAAACAGTGTTGTAAGCTGTATTTCGCCGAACAGCGAGGGCAAAAAGGCAACACCACGCCCCCTTCAAGAAGATATTGGGAGCTTTGTGATGATATCACAAGGGCCGAGTTTCGAAAGGGTTTAGGATTTACGGTAGAGTTTCAGAGGGCGAAGATTGAAGATAGAAAGAGCTTCCAAAACGTCCGGAGCTTGCAGGGTAGAAGGCCCTTAGGCCGCATACTCCCCCAATGCCCAACCCAAATATTATACTGTAGAAGGGTTTGGGGTTTAGGGTTTGGGTTCAAGTTCGCGGCACAAACCCTGCCCTCAACCCTGAAACCGTCGCGTGCGCTCTAGGCGTCGGAGCTTGGTGCTCCTGCCATGGACCTTCAGCGTGCAACGCATGCCTGGCGCATCAGGCCTTTTGGGGTACGGCTGCCAACTCTGCACATGCGGCCTTCATGACACGCTCTCTCTACATGCACACCAACGAATTGCCATGGTGTGTTGATAAGAGAGGGGGGCTGGGCAGTGGTCCCTTCAGAAAGTGATGCAGTATCTCCCAGGGTCGCGTTAAGAAGACATGCCTGCACTTTCCCGGAGTTCCAAGAGGGAATTCGGAAATTACCTGAACACCCGGCCCTGAACGGTGCAACTGTCTTGAACCCCTTGGGCCCTGAAACACTAAACCCTAAACCCTAAACCCTAAGCCCTAAACCCTAAACCCTAAACCCTTTGGCCCTGAACTCAGGGAACAAATCTGCAATATATCTGCTGAGGCCTCGAGGCCTCATCGAGCATGGGGTGCGGGAAGGGGTTTAAGCTCCAATCTCCCAAGCGCCATGAGCCCTAAACCCTAAACCCTAAACCCTAAACCCTAAACCCTAAACCCTAAACCCTAAACCCTAAACCCTAAACCCTAAACCCTAAACCCTAAACCCTAAACCCTAAACCCTAAACCCTAAACCCTAAACCCTAAACCCTAAACCCTAAGCGAGGCTAGACCGCATGGAGCCCCACCTGCTGCGACAAGTCTTCCGCCAGAAAGAGGCCTTCGAGCAGGCCACCCTCCTCCTCGGGATTTTAAGGGTGAAGGTTTCGGGGCCGCAACATTCATGTAGGGTTTAGGGTTTAGGGTTTAGGGTTTAGGGTTTAGGGTTTAGGGTTAAGGGCTTAGGAGACAGCAGTTGATAGGGTGTAGGGTTGTAGGGCTGAGGGTGCCTTTTCTGACAGCCCCAGGGGTTCCAAAGTAAGGGACACCACAGGCGCGTGCAGGAAACTGCCTCCGAAGATGTCGGCGAAAATGCATTGGCGATGGCTTTAGGGTTTAGGGTTTAGGGTTTAGGGTTTAGGGTTTAGGGTTTAGGGTTTAGGGTTTAGGGTTTAGGGTTTAGGGTTTAGAATCGGCTCAGAACGCAGCCCATCCCCACGGGCCACAGTTTGCTACCCCTCGCTTCATTGCACAGACCGGAGCTCGGCCCTTATTCCCTTCTTTTAGTTTTAGGTTCCCATGTACGTCTCCTTAAACTGCTATTTGCTTAAGACCCCCCCAAAAAACCAAATGTCCCCGTATTAGCCTTAGAGGGAAGATATTTTACTGTTTGGGGGCTCTTAAACAAACAGTAGTACAGCAAGAAAGACTACTGAGTTTATTCCGAGGTTACTCTCTTGGGTCTAGTGGTCGGGCATGGGCTGTGAAAAGCCAGCAGGCTCCTACCACGGATCTCGATGAGGCCACTTGGGTTGAAAGGTCAAGGCATTTTGCAGTTGAGGGCTTGGGAGCTTAGCGTTGGGCTTTTCGAGGGTTTAGGCTTCAGGGTTTGGGGTGTAGGGGGCCTTAGGCTTCACAAGCTTAAGGTGGAGTTAGGCGCTGTTGCCATGGATGTGCCAACATACTCGGAAGAAGTGTGTGTGACTTGAACGCCAACTCCTAAACCCCGGGGAATTATGCAACCTCAACAGTAAGCCCCCAATGCCAGACCCTGGCAGCTCCCCAACCAAGCACCCTAAACCCTAAACCCTAAACCCTAAACCCTAAACCCTAAACCCTAAACCCTAAACCCTAAACCCTGAACACTACAAACCTTGCATCCCAAGCCCCAAAACCCTCGAACACGTAACCCGAACCCTCACCTTTCAACCCCTCGAGGCTCCAAATTGCGCAAAGTAGGGTTTAAGGTTTAGGGTTTAGGGTTTAGGGTTTAGGGTGGCCCAAAGTAAGTTTTGTTTTTGCAGTCCAACTCTAGTACCCCTAAACCGCCCAAAACCCCGAACCCTAAAGGACTTCGACGCACCCGCCTTGGCTCAGCGTGCGGCCTTGGACACGTCGCTGCCGGGAGACCAAGGAAGAGCGCTTATGGCGTAGTTCGGGGATCCTTCGCGAAACTGACTAACACTCGAACACTTGAAGGGTACCTTCATGATGGTACGGACTTGCTGGACTGCTTAGTAGAAGGTCGAACTTGACGTCTGTTCCCTTTTGCACACCTAGCAGTGGGTTGAGTTTACTTTGTATAGGGTTTGTGAATTTCATGTCCGGGCTTCCACAATGAGTTAATTACCCTGGATAATCCCTTTCAGGTATATAGGGGGATATAGGGTACCTCCTTCCCTCATTCCCTACTAACCAACAGTAAGTCCAATCCATTTAGGGTTTATAGGGTTTAGCACGTGGGCGTCCCTGGCCAGAGCGTGCTGCGACAAGCTGGCAGCAGAACATGGTTCAGCATGTAGCTTGTGGTTCGAGGAGAATGGTTTACAGGGTTTAGGGTTTAGGGTTACTAGGTTTAGGGTTTGGGGTTGGGGGTTTAGGGTTTCCGAGCTGAGGGTCTAGGGTTTCGGAGTTCCGGTACGACAAGCAGTGCAGCCATGCGATGGGGAGAGCGGCTGCGCATGATCACTCCCTGCTGATGACGCGGTCAGCACGGAGTTGCCGTGTAGCTTGCATGCCCGAGGCCACAGCCGTAGAGCTACTCCACAAGCTCTACCCTCTGAAACCAAGACTTGCACTTCTTGACCCGAAACCCTGAGCCCTAAACCGCGCCCACACCGCCTCCTACGTCCCTTCAGCACAGGGCTGCTCTCCCCTCATGCCTAGCTCTCTAGGGGTAGAAGGGACCCTTACTCCCCTGTAACATAAGGGTCCCGCCTCTAGTCCCCTGAGCCCTAAACCCTAAACCCTAAACCCTAAACCCTAAACCCTAAATCCTAAACCCTAAACCCTAAATCCTAAACCCTAAACCCTAAACCCTAAACCCTCAAGGTGCGAGGCCCTGTTGGAGGCTGTTCTGCGACGAACCGACTGGCCGCCGGTGGAGGTGACCCAGGCGGTGGGATTGGGGATTGGGGGGTTTAGGGTTTAGGGTTTAGGGTTTAGGGTTTAGGGTTCAGGGTTTAGGGTTTAGGGTTTAGGGTTTAGGGTTTGTGCAGACTTGTTGGACCCCCAATAAACCCTAGACAGCCCCAACCTTACCCGAAGCACGAGTCCCTACCAGCCCTAAACGCTCAAGACCTTGTGAAGCTCACAAACCTAGAGCTTGTTGATCCCTAGAACCCCCCTAAACACTACAGACCACCAAGAAACCTACAAACCCTTCAAACGCAAACTAGCCCTAAGCAATCCCATGCGCCTTGTGAACCCTAAAGCTCTCGAAGCCCTAACTACAAACCAAAGCAACCCTATGAACAGTAGAGAACAGCAGAAACCCCAAACAAAGCCCTAAACCCTGCAAGCCCTAAATCTTCAACCTTAAATGCCCTAAACCCTAACAGCCCTAAACCCTGGAACCCCAAAAGCCCAAAACCCTCCAAACCCCCTACCTAAACCCTAAAAGCCCCAAACCCTGGAACCCCAAAAGCCTGAGCATCTGAAACAGGGTTTATATAGCTGTTACTGGTGAGTGTGTATATGTATATATATATATGTGGCAGGGATTTTTAGGGTTTATTTTGCTTAGCGCCTTTCTTCACAAGATATATTAGCTAATAAGAATTCCTTTTTTAATATGTTATTTATTATATAATAATGCTAGCATAGGGTATATAAGATATATGATATAATATATAATATATAATATATCATGCGACTATAGTGAGTTTTACATTTCCTTCAGAATGTATTCACATAAGAGTATATGTTATATAATGTAAAAGAAGAATTCCCCAATTCTATGTGTTTCATTCCTGACCGGAAATGAGTCAGTTCAGGTGTCTCAGTAAGCCCTGCGAACATGGATTCTAACATGGATATTGTCTAAAATTAATATTGACATCAAGTGGAGTATTCATGGTGATTCTTATATGAATAGTAATGGTAGTGTCAATACTGATGTTGGTATCAAGGTCGGAAATGAACCAGTCCAGGTGTCCAGGTGTCTTGCGAAGCCGTGATGTTCATCGCAAGTCAGGAATGAATCAGTCCAGGTGTCTTAATAAGCCCTATGGCAATATGGTGATTCATTCCCGGCCGAAAATGGATCAGTCCAGGTGTCTCAGTAAGCCCAGCGAGAGATAACTATAATAATACATACACATAACAATACTAGAAATAGTATCAGTATTGGCATCCATTCATACGGATATTATCTTTGAGCTTAATATTGACATGAATTTGAGAAGTAATATTCATTCTTATATTACTCGTGATGGTAGCGTTAATACTGATGTTGATATCATGGTCGGGAATGAGTCAGTCCAGGTGTCTTAAGAAGCCCTGCCAGGTGTCTAGTGCGCTCTGCGTTGATTCCTTTCTGACCACGGCCGGAAATGAAACACGTCATGTGTCTGAGAAAGCCCCGCAGTGATTCTTCTCTGGTCGTAAGTCCAGGTGTCTTATATGCCCTGTGGCGATTCCTTCCTAGCTGGACATGAATCAGTCCAGGTGTCGCAGTAAGCCCAGTGCGAACACATGCAAAAGAATTTTTGTTTGTTTTGAATACTGAAGTGAAAATTCATATTTAGTCTGATGTTAATGGTACTCGTAATCGCAATACTGTTGTGGATTCCAAGGTCGGAGATGAATGAATCAGTCCAGGTGTCTTAGAAGGTGTCGAAATGAATCAGTACAGGTGTGTGGGAAGCCTTGCGCTCGATGATTTCATGTGAATGCACGATTTAATATTGATATTGATATCAGTACTGATTTTTCTAGCCGTAGTAATAGAAAAAACAGTATTTCAATCACACAAAATTCAGGTCGGAGAATGAATCAGACCAGCTGTCTTCATAAGCCCTGCCAGGCGTCGAATACGTCCTGCGGCGAATCATTTCGGCCCAGAAATGAACCAGTCCAGTCGTCTTAAAAGCACAGTGCTGATTCTTTTCGGGCCGGAATCCCAGTGTTGATTCATTTCGGGTCGGAGACGAATCACCTCAGGTGTCTCAGCATTGATGCATTTCGGGCCGGAAATGAATCAGTCCAGGTGCCTTAAAAACACAGTCTTGATTCATTTCGGGCTGGCAATGAATCAGTCCAGGCGCCTTCAGAGGCCCGGCGTTGATTATTTCGGGTCAGAAATCAATCAGTCCAGGTGTCTTAATGAGCCGTGTGTTGATTCATTTCTGGTCGGCGTTGAACCAGCCTCGTGTCTTACTTAATTATCCCTGCGATGAGCTAATTCGGAGCGGAAATGAATCCTGGATTGATTCGTTTACGACCAGAAAAGAATCACCACAGGGCTTTCTCACGGCCGTGGCCGGGGAATCAACGCAGAGCGTACTAGACACCTGGCTCGGCTTATTAAGACACCTGGACTGATTCATTTACGACCTTGATATCAACATCAATATTAACACTAGCATCACGAGTAATATAAGAGTGAATATTACTTCTCGAATTGACGTCAATATCAAAGTCAAATTAAGTACCCGTGTTCATGAAATCGCACAGAGCTTACTGAGACACCTGGACTAATTCAACTAATTCATTTGACCATAGCGACATAGGGCTTATTAAGACACCTGGACGGTCACCTGGACTGACTCATTCCTGACCCGCAATGAATCATCACAGGGCTTCTTAAGCCACCTGGCAAGGCTTATTAAGACACCTGGACTGATTCATTTCGAACCTTGATATCAACATTAGTATTAACACTACCAAGACTTTTATAAGAATGAATGTTAATCACCAAAAGAAAACAAAAGATTAAAGATTCATTTCCGGCCAGGAATCAATCAACGTAGTGCCACAAAGCTTATGAAGACACTTGGATTGCTTCATTCCCGACCCGCAATGAATCATCGCAGGGATTCTTAAGCCACCTGGCAGGGCTTATTAAGACACCTGGACTGGTTCATTTCGAACCTTGATATCAACATTAGTATTAACACTACCATGACTTTTAATATAAGAATGAATGTTAATAATCAACAGAAAATAAGATTAAAGATTCATTTCAGGCCAGGAATGCATCAACGTAGAGCCAGAGAGCTTATGAAGACACCTGGACTGAGTCATTCCCGACCCGCAATGAATCATCAGACGGCTTCTTAAGCCACCTGGCAGGGCGGGCCGGGAATGAATCAGTCCAGGTGTCTTCATAAGCCCTGTGGCGCTACGTTGGTTCATTCCTGGCCGGAAGTGAATCTTTCGTATTGTTTTTTCTTGTGATCGTTAATATTCATTAATACGTTAATAGTACTGGTAGTGTTCATACTGATGTTGATATCAAGCTCGGAAATGAATCAGACACTACAATTATTATTTGTATAAGAGTGACCATTAGTTCACACGCATGTCAACATTAAAAGCAAAGATACTATCCATGTTCATGAGTTCGCATTACTGAGACACGCCTGGACTGATTTACTTCCGCTGGTCTTTTTAAGGCGCCTGGACTGGTTCATTTCCGGCCCGAAATGAATCAACGCATGGCTTACACAGACACCTAAATTGATTCTTCCGGCACGAAGTAAATCAGACTTTGCTTTGAGACGAATGGACTAGTTGGTTCGGGCCCGAAATGACTCACCACGAGAAACTTGCTGATAGACCTGGATTGACTCATTTCCGAACGGACATGAGTCAATCCAGGACGAATCAACACAAAGCTTTTCAGACACCTGGACTGATTTGATGCATCTCCCACCTTGGAACCCACACCAGTCTTCTTAGTACTAGTACCATTAGTATAAGAATAAATATGAGTTTTCATCTCGATATTCAAGTCAAAATTAATATTCTTTTGCGAGAGTTCGCACAGGGCTTACTGCGACACCTGGACTGACTCATTTCCAGCCAGGAAAGAATCATCACAGTGCGAACTCAGACACCTGGACTGATTCATTTACGACCAGAGAAGAATCACTGCGGGGCTTTCTCAGACACATGACGTGCTTCATCTCCGGCCGTGGCCGGACATGAATCAATGCAGGGCGTACTAAACACCTGGCACGGCTTTTTAAGACACCTGGACTGATTTATTTACGACCTTGATATCAACACCAGTATTAACACTACCATCACAACTAATATAAGAATGCATATTACTTATCGAACTTATGCCAATATTCGAGTCAAAGAAAATATCCATGTTCATGAAATCGCACTGAGCTTACTGAGACACCTGGACTAATTCAACTAATTCATTTGACCATAGCGCCATAGGGCTCATTAAGACACCTGGACTGACTCATTCCTGACCCGCAATGAATCATCGCAGGGCTTCTTAAGCCACTTGGCAGGGCTTATTAAGACACCTGGACTGATTCTCTTCGAACCTTGATATCAACAGTAGTATTAACACTACCAGTACTTCTAATATAAGACTGAATGTTCATAATCAAAAGAAAACAAGATTGATGATTCATTTCCGTCCAGGAATGAACCAACGTAGTGCCACAGAGCTTATGGAGACACCTGGACTGAGTCATTCCCGACCCGCAATGAATCATCAGACGGCTTCTTAAGCCACCTGGCAGGGCGGGCCGGGAATGAATCAGTCCAGGTGTCTTCATAAGCCCTGTGGCGCTACGTTGGTTCATTCCTGGCCGGAAGTGAATCTTTCGTATTGTTTTTTCTTGTGATCATTAATATTCATTCATACATTAATAGTAATGGTAGTGTTCATACTGATGTTGATATCAAGCTCGGAAATGAATCAAACACTACCATTATTATTAGTATAAGAGTGACCATTAGTTCACGTCCATGTCAACATTAACAGCAAAGATACTATCCATGTTCATGAATTCGCATGACTGCGACGCCTGGTCTGATTCTCTTCCGGCCCAACCCGAAATCTAGCAACGCTGGTCTTTTTAAGTCCGGCCCGAAATGAATCAACACATGGCTTATACAGACACCTAAATTGATTCTTCCGGCCCGAAGTAAATCAGCACTTTGCTTTTGAGACGAATGGACTAGTTGATTCTGGCCCGAAATGACTCACCACAGGAGGGCTTGCTGACACACCTGGAGTGACTCATTTTCGAACGGACATGAGTCAATCCAGGACGAATCAACACAAAGCTTTTCAGACACCTGGACTGATTCATCTCGACACCTGGCAGAGCTTTTTCAGACACCTGGACTGATTTGACGCATCTCCCACCTTGGAACCCGCGTCAGTATTATTAGTACTAGTACCATTAATATAAGAATATATATGAGTTTTCATCTCAATATGCAAGTCGAACTAGTCATGAAAGCTAGCTCCTTGGAGCTTGCGAGAGTTGTCGTTTACAAGAATTCTCTCTAGTGTTCAGCTGGGTCAAGAAGCGACCCCGACCCTTAAGTGATATGAAAATCAAAGGGATAAAGGGCTGTCCTTAATTGATTTCTGGGGAGGGGGGGCCCCCTTTTTGGCTCCCCCCCCTTTTCAGGCCCCCCCCCCCTCCCTCTTGCCGCGTTTCTAGCTTTCGTGCCCCCGATCTCAAGTATTGTGAAGCGAGAGTTCGCGCAGGGCTTACTGCGACACCTGGACCTCAGTTCCAGCCAGGAAAGAATCACCACAGGGCGTATTCGGACACCTGGACTGATTGACCGAAATAGCTCACTACAGTACGTGGTCCACGCCTGGCAGGGTTTGGTTTAGACACCCGGACTGATTCACAGCTTAATATATATATATATATATATATATATATTTGTATTCTTAATAGTCTTGCTAGTACTACGCCTACTAATATTAGTATCAATACTAGCATTAGTATTAGTTTTAATTATTGAAATGAATTCGCGCATAGCTTATTGAGACAGCTGCACTGATTCATTTCCGAAAAAGAATGAACCACCACAGAGCTCAATTAAACACCTTGACTGATTAATTTCCGACCCGAAAAAACCACCCGAGGACGTCTTTGACACTTGGCCGGGCTTATTCAGACACCTGTACTGTTTCATTTCCGGCCTTGATACCAACATCAGTGTTACGAGTACCACGAATGTAAGATTGAATCTGAATACTCATGTCAAGATTAACATCGAAATTATTCTTCATTCTCATGAATTAGCACAGTGCTTACTGAGATACCTGGACGTGTTCATTTCCGAACAGAAATGAATCATCAAAGGGCCTGTGAATGGCACCTGGACTGATTCATGTCCGACCCGAAATGAATCACCACAACTCCTATGTTAAGAAATGGCCGGAAATAAATCAATACACGGCTCATGAAAACGCCTAGACTGTTTCGTTTAAATGAAAGAATGAATAAACACTGGGCATCTTAAGGCGCCTGGACTGATTCATGCCCCCGCCCAGTATTCTCGCGCCCCAGGACTTGCAGTACATAATTTTTCGCATCACCCTATGCACTTGAATACTTCCCAGTCTTATGATTCAAGGCTTACCATCCTTCCTTCTCTATTATCTGTATTTCATACACAATACATATACCCTACATGTATACATAATCTGGATACTTATTCTCCTCTCTCTTTGCATTTCCACTGGAGGCAAGCCCTACAAACATAGGCCATGACATGGGCGCAAACCTATGAGATTTAAAGTTTAGGGATTTAAGCCTCAAGCCCTATAAGGCTATTAAATTCTAATCCTATATGTAATGCCTAAAACCTGAACCTTAAACCCTATAAGGCCGTGAAGGTTTTGGAGACAAACCATGGTTTAAACCCTAAGATCTGGGCATGCATTCCTTCAGCGCCTTTAGGGTTAAAACCATTGAACCATTTAGACCTGATGGAGTTTTAGGCTTCTGACCCGGAAGGGTTTAGGGTTAAGGTTTAAATGCCTAAACCTTAAACCCTTAAGGTTTAAACTCAATGGGTTTAGGCTCTATGGGTTTAAGTTTAAGTTTAAAGGTTAAGGGTTTAGGTTTAATTGGCGGCTTAGAACTAGATGCCTGCTTCGTAAACATTAAACCTTTCAACCTCATGCAACCCTATAGATTTTGGAGGTTAAGGGTTTAGCTTAATTGCTTAACCATATAGAGTTTCGATTCTTCTCTTTAAAACCTTAAAGCCTTAACCCATAGGCTTTTAGAGAATACGCCATAAATAAAACAGGGAGCGCAGCGGAGCGGAGGGTAGGGAGGGAGGGGGACGGTGCTTGCGAATTGTCTTTTGAGAGCATAAATCCTTCCAAAATCTTAGGGGGACGGTGCTTGCGATTTGTCTTTTGGGAGCAACACCGTAAACGTTTAACAATAAGCACTAAACCCTAAAAACTAAACCCTAAAGCCTACACACTAAACCCTAAAGCCTAAACCCTAAACAACAAATCCTGAACCCTGAACACTAAACCTTAAGCCCCAAACCAAAAACCCGTTTGGACTCTTGATTAGTTTATAAGAAGACATGCTACAATATATGAAACTTTCTTCGTTTCTCACCAAAAAGGTCGATAGCACGTCTTTTACTTCCATGTGGACAGAGTGTTCAAGGCAATTTCGTCAGATAGTCCAAGGCCATTTAGTCAAATAGGATGATTCAAGGATCTATGAAGGATAGAGCCTATTTACGAAATAAACTTACATAGTGTGTTTTCGGAGAATAGAATAATAGTCAGGAAATAGTCTAACCTTGCCTTGGGGGTTTTCTGAGAAAATACCATGTGCAAAATCTGCCTGGATCCACGCAGGGCTGTTTTCTTACAAAAAACGTGGCTTGAGAAAACACCAGGGACAAAATCTGTTGCAAAAACACCATGGACGAAATCTGCCTGGATCTGCGCCGCGCTGTTTCCCAAATTATGGGAGCTCAGTTTTCCAAAAGACTTACGGGGACACTGCTTGCGATTTGTCATTTTGGGAGCTCAGTTTTCCACAAAAACGTAAGGGGGACCCTGCTTGCGATTTGTCATTTTGGGAACTCAGTTTTCGGGACACTGCTTGCGATTTATTATTTTGGGGGCTCAGTTTTTCAAAAAAAATAAGGGGACACTGCTTGCAATTTGTCATTTGGGAGCTTGATTTCAAAAAAACTTAAGACTTAAGGGGACACTACTTGCGATTTGTCATTTTGGGAGCTCAGTCCTTGAAGACCCCGAAGGCCCTGTCTAAATCCCCCGGTTATCCTGGAAGGAAACAGTCAAGGCCTGTAGATCTGCAGCCTTAAACTTCGAGCTCCCCGCCCCCTTTAGCCAGTCTAAAACCCCCGCCCCCCCAGAAGCAAACAACTTAAGGCTTAGGGGGACACTACCTGCGATTTGTCATTTTAGGAGCTTAGTTAAAAAAAAAACTTGAAAGGACACTGCTTGCGATTTGTCATTCTGAGAGCTTAGTTTTCAGAAACTTAAGGGGACACTGCGCCAATTCTCAGAAAACATAGAGAAAAAGGGGACACTACCTGCGATTTGTCATTTTAGGAGCTTAGTTAAAAAAAAACTTGAAAGGACACTGCTTGCGATTTGTCATTCTGAGAGCTTAGTTTTCAGAAAACTTAAGGGGACACTGCGCCAATTCTCAGAAAACATAGAGAAAAAGGGGACACTACCTGCGATTTGTCATTTTAGGAGCTTAGTTAAAAAAAAACTTGAAAGAACACTGCGTGCGATTTGTCATTCTGAGAGCTTAGTTTTCAGAAAACTTAAAAAGACACTGCGCCAATTCTCAGAAAACATATAGAAAAATATATTTGATTAATTTCATTAATTTAATCGGTCGATAATACAACTAATTAAATTAATTAAATTAATTAAATTAATTAAATTAATTAAATTAATTAAATTAATTAAATTAATTTAATTAATTAAATTAATTAAATTAATTAAATTAATTAAATTAATTAAATTAATTAAATTAATTAAATTACAAAAATTTAAAATTCCATTAAATTCCATTCAATGCAATTAAATTCCATTAAATTCATTAAATTAATTAAATTACTTAAATTCTAGTAATTAGTAAAATGAATTAAATTAATTAAATTAATTAAAATTATTACAATTATTCAATTTATTTTCTTTAAATTTTTTTCGAATTCAATTAATTTAAATTAATTTAATTGGTCCGACCAATTAATTAATCAAATTAATTAAATTAATTAAAATTATTTTTCAATTTCTTCGAATTCCATTATTTCATTGGTCTGTTAAGTGAAGTGATCAAATCCTCAGGAAACTGCTCGAAAATACTTCAATTAATTTAAGTAATTTAATTATTTAATTACTTTAATTAATTTAATTAATTTAAGTTAATTTAATTACTTTATTAATTTAATTGATTTAATTACAAGTATATTATTTAATTATTACTTCAATTTAAATTGTAGTTAATTAATTACTATAAATTAATTAAATTACTTAGATTAATTAAATTAATTAAATTAAGTAAAATAATTAAATTAAATAACTTGTTTTTTCAATTTCTTCGAATTCAATTAATTTAATTAAGTTAATTGGTCGACCAATTAAATCATTAAATTGTTTACATTAATTAAATTCATTAAAATATTTTTTCAATTTCTTCGAATTCGATTAATTTAATTAATTTAATTGGTCTGTAATTGAAGTGGTCAATCCTCAGGAAACACCTCGAAAAAAAACTTAATTAATTTAATTAATTTAACTAATTTAATTAATTTAATTGTAGGTTAATTAAAATTAAATTAATTAATAATTAAAATATTTTTTCAATTTCTTCGAATTCAATTAATTTAATTAATTTAATTGGTCGACCAATTAAATTAATTAAATTAATTAATTTATTACATTATTTTTTCAATATCTTGGAATTCAATTAATTTAATTAATTTAATTGGTCTGTAATTGAAGTGGTCAATCCTCAGGAAACACCTCGAAAAATAATTCAATTAATTTAATTAATTTAATTAATTTAGTTAATTTAATTGTAGGTTAATCAAATTAATTAAATTAATTTAATTAATTTAAGTATTTTTTCAATTTCTTCGAATTCAATTAATTTAATTAATTTAATTGATCGACCAATTAAATTAATTAAATTAATTAAATTATTTTTTCAATTTCTTCGAATTCAATTAATTTAATTAATTTAATTTGTCGATTAATTAAATTAATTAAATTAATTAAATTAATTGAA
Organism: Symbiodinium natans; assembly: GCA_905221605.1. Taxonomy (NCBI): domain Eukaryota; class Dinophyceae; order Suessiales; family Symbiodiniaceae; genus Symbiodinium; species Symbiodinium natans. The sequence continues at coordinate 783,417 of CAJNDS010000824.1, forward strand.
TTATTTTTTGAGGTGTTTCCTGAGGATCAAATAAAGAATCTACCCGACAATTAAATTCATAAAATTAATTAAATTAATTAAATTATTTTTTTCAATTTCTTAGAATTCAATTAATTTAACTAATTTAATTGGTCTGGAATTGAAGGGGTCACTCCACAGGAAACACCTCGAAAAAATAATTCAATTAATTTAATTAATTTAATTAATTTATCTAATTTAATTAATTTAATTAATTTAATTGTAGGTGAATTAAATTAATTAAATTAATTACATTAATTAAATTATTTTTATAATTTCTTCGAATTCAATTAATTTAATTAATTTAATTGTAGGTGAATTAAATTAATTAAATTAAATTATTTTTTCAATTTCTTCAAATTCAATTAATTTAATTAATTTAATTGTAGGTTAATTAAATTAATTAAATTAATTAAATTAATTAAATTAATCAAATTAATTAAATTAATTAAATTAATTGAATTATTTTTTGAGGTGTTTCCTGAGGATCAAATAAAGAATCTATCCGACAATTAAATTAATTAAATTAAAATTAAACTATTTTTTCAATTTCTTCGAATTCAATTAATTTAATTAATTTAATTGGTCTGGAATTGAAGGGGTCACTCCTCAGGAAACACCTCGAAAAATAATTCAATTAATTTAATTAATTTAATTAATTTAATTAATTTAATTGTAGGTGAAGAAAAATTAATTAATTAAATTAAATTAATTAAATTATTTTTTAATTTCTTCGAATTCAATTAATTTAATTAATTTAATTGTAGGTGAATTAAATTAATTAAATTAATTACATTATTTTTTCAATTTCTTCGAATTCAATTAATTGAATTAATTTAATTGGTCGACCAATTAAATTAATTAAATTAATTAAATTAATTGAATTATTTTTTGAGGTGTTTCCTGAGGATCAAATAAAGAATCTATCCGACAATTAAATTAATTAAATTAATTAAATTAATTAAATTAATTAAATTAATTAAATTATTTTTTCAATTTCTTAGAATTCAATTAATTTAATTAATTTAATTGGTCTGGAATTGAAGGGGTCACTCCACAGGAAACACCTCGAAAAAATAATTCAATTAATTTAATTAATTTAATTAATTTAATTAATTTAATTATTTAATTGTAGGTGAATTAAATTAATTAAATTAATTAAATTAATTAAATTATTTTTTTTAATTTCTTCGAATTCAATTAATTTAATTAATTTAATTGTAGGTGAATTAAATTAATTAAATTAATTAAATTATTTTTTCAATTTCTTCGAATTCAATTAATTTAATTAATTTAATTGTAGGTTTTTTAAATTGATTAAATTTATTAAATTAATTAAATTAATTGAATTATTTTTTGAGGTGTTTCCTGAGGATCAAATAAAGAATCTATCCGACAATTAAATTAATTAAATAAATTAAATTAATTAAATTATTTTTTCAATTTCTTCGAATTCAATGAATTTAATTAATTTAATTGGTCTGGAATTGAAGGGGTCACTCCTCAGGAAACACCTCGAAAAATAATTCAATTAATTTAATTAATTTATTTAATTTAATTAATTTAATTAATTTAATTGTAGGTGAATTAAATTAATTAAATTAATTGAATTAATTAAATTAATTTTTTAATTTCTTCGAATTCAATTAATTTAATTAATGTAATTGTAGGTGAATTAAATTAATTAAATTAATTAAATTATTTTTTCAATTTCTTCGAATTCAATTAATTTAATTAATTTAATTGTAGGTTAATTAAATTAATTAAATTAATTAAATTAATTAAATTAATTAAATTAATTAAATTAATTAAATTAATTGAATTATTTTTTGAGGTGTTTCCTGAGGATCAAATAAAGAATCTATCCGACAATTAAATTAATTAAATTAATTAAATTAATTAAATTATTTTTTCAATTTCTTAGAATTCAATTAATTTAATTAATTTAATTGGTCTGGAATTAAAGGGGTCACTCCACAGGAAACACCTCGAAAAAAATAATTCAATTAATTTAATTAATTTAAATAATTTAATTAATTTAATTGTAGGTGAATTAAATTAATTAAATTAATTAAATTAATTAAATTATTTTTTTAATTTCTTCGAATTCAATTAATTTAATTAATTTAATTGTAGGTGAATTAAATTAATTTAATTAAATTATTTTTTCAGTTTCTTCGAATTCAATTAATTTAATTCATTTAATTGTAGGTTAACTAAATTAATTAAATTAATTAAATTAATCAAATTAATTGAATTATTTTTTGAGGTGTTTCCTGAGGATCAAATAAAGAATCTATCCGACAATTAAATTAATTAAATTAATTAAATTATTTTTTCAATTTCTTCGAATTCAATTAATTTAATTAATTTAATTGGTCTGGAATTGAAGGGGTCACTCCTCAGGAAACACCTCGAAAAATAATTCAATTAATTTAATTAATTTAATTAATTTAATTAATTTAATTAATTTAATTGTAGGTGAATTAAATTAATTAAATTAATTAAATTAATTAAATTAATTAAATTAATTAAATTAATTTTTTAATTTCTTCGAATTCAATTAATTTAATTAATGTAATTGTAGGTGAATTAAATTAATTAAATTAATTAAATTATTTTTTCAATTTCTTCGAATTCAATTAATTTAATTAATTTAATTGTAGGTTAATTAAATTAATTAAATTAATTAGATTAATTAAATTAATTGAATTATTTTTTGAGGTGTTTCCTGAGGATCAAATAAAGAATCTATCCGACAATTAAACTGGAATTGAAGGGGTCACTCCTCAGGAAACACCTCGAAAAATAATTCAATTAATTCAATTAATTTAATTAATTTAATTAATTTAATTGTAGGTGAATTAAATTAATTAAATGAATTTTTTAATTTCTTCGAATTCAATTAATTTAATTAATGTAATTGTAGGTGAATTAAATTAATTAAATTAATTAAATTATTTTTTCAATTTCTTCGAATTCAATTAATTTAATTAATTTAATTGTAGGTTAATTAAATTAATTAAATTAATTAAATTAATTAAATTAATTGAATTATTTTTTGAGGTGTTTCCTGAGGATCAAATAAAGAATCTACCCGACAATTAAATTAATTAAATTAATTAAATTAATTAAATTATTTTTCAATTTTTTCGAATTCAATTAATTTAATTAATTTCATTGTAGGTCAATTAAATTAATTAAATTAATTAAATCATTTTCTTAATTTCTTCGAATTCAATTAATTTAATTAATTTAATTGGTCAATCAGTTCAATTAATTAAATAAATTAAATTATTTTCTCAATTTTTTCACATTCAGTATTCTTTATTGAATTTAATTAATTTAATTGTTTAAATTAATTTAATTATTATTCATAGTACTAACAACAGCCACGACGCAAAATAGACCCTAAAGGTCCCTCTCTCATATATATATATACACACATATATATATATATGTGCGTGTGTGTATGCAATGCGTCTTCGTTTGAAAAAAGCAAGGCTTGGACTGAAGTCGGTTTCGTGAGGTGTTAAGATTTCAGGGTTTGGACTTCGGCACGCCAGGCCTTGCGGCGGATCTCATCGACGTCGGCCTTGCCAAGCTGCATTGCCCAGGGCCCGCACACGAAGCAATAGAATCGAAAACCTGTAAGAAGCTGCACACCACCCCTCCGCATCCCCCGCATGGTTCCCAAGACTATTTTTCACTCCCGAACCCTGAACCTGCTCTGATGCGAATCCCCGTAAGGCCCGCCGCGAGGCCTCCTTCGAGGGCTTGACGGCAAGCAGGGCGGATTCCAGCGTGCCATCCTGCAATGTACATCCCCAAAAAGAACTCTCAGGAAAAAACTTTCTCTCAGATCATTCAAGATCACGGTGGCACATTCCCCGCGGCCTTGCGGCAGTTGCTTTGATGATGGGAGTATGTGAGGATGTGGCAAACTCGGTGTTTTGATCAGCTGCCTAGCCGCCTCACACCAAACTGCAAAGATGCAAAAGGTGGTTTCAGATTCTGGCTTCGAAACTAATTTTTGACTCGCCGTTGAGAATCGCAGTCCCCTCCCTGACAACAGGAAAAAGAAACAAACTCCATAACTAATCACGTTTCCAAGCCAGGCTTCTGCACAACAGGGTTAAAGCAACTCTGGAGGGAAGCATTTCTTTTGCAAGAGGTCAACGGCTCAGTTGACAGGGATAGGAACTTTTGAGAGCTGCTTGAAGCTTTTTCCATCAGGGCAACCCTGGCTCCAAGAAAACCCTCCAAGCCATACCCCACGACTACAGCTCACCAGACCCATGGATGCTTGCAACGACGGGTTTTAATGGGAGGTCAACATCCGGCCTGACTTGGAATTTCCTTATGACGGCAATTGACGCCGCCTGCACCTGGAAGGTGTGCCCTCTGCAAGCTTTTACGTCCCTGCAAGCAGGCACCTCAACAAGCAGAACAAGGAAGCTGTCACGAATACGTGTCCCAGCATTTAAGCATCTAGGCCGTCCTCGGCGGCCCTCAGCAATGACCGGGCTGCGGCCTGGCGTATGGCCTCGATGTCCTGGCGACAAATCGCCACATTCGATGCCACAGTCAGGAGCAGGGAAGGTGCTTTAGATGCCCTTTCTCTGATCTCGCTGATACCAACGGCTTACAACCACCTCCAAAACGTCCAATTCGTTCTAGGACTGACAGGGTACACCCGGCGATGCAAGCACAGGCACCTTGTCGCCAGACTTGGTGCCTTAACACTTGCAACCGGTGGCAAATCAAGCGGCGTGCGTGGTTTTGGACTCTTGCACTTTCATGGAATAATCTCACCCACGTCACACTTGATACCCATAGCACACGAGACCCGTGACGAGGCTATACAGGTCGGGAGGTTGGGAGGTTGGACGATGTTGAGGCTCAACAGTGTGGGATTGTGTGGTTTGACCATTCCAAAGTTGCAACTCAGCCCAAGTCCCCAACACTCCAAAGTCTGCACTCTGGCTCTCTGAGGCTTCGGCTGGACAGTGCCTCGCGGCATCGCTTTGAATTTGAAGCTAGGACCCACACAAGGCATCTGGGTTCAGGGTTCGGGGTCAGTCTCAATTCAGCTCCGTAGCAAACCGTAGAGTTCTAATTCCCAACCGAACTCTAGCCATCTTGTCACCGTGCTTGGGCGCCTCCTCCAATCTGCCGTCATTTGCAGCCTGCCGGAACTCTTTCTTGCGTATCCTATGGCCGGACCTCCTTGGAGTTCCAACGACATGGACGAAAAACTGACGAGAGCCCTGCACCTTCAGCAAGGTGTCCGCAGCAGCACGACGAATCGCCTCTAGATCCTGGCAGTCAGGAGTCCGGGTTATTTGCGAGGGCCGTATAGAAGGGTACAGGCCTACATGAGGCACAACTTGATATAAATTTCCCACCACCCTAAACCCCTTTTGCCTTGATGAACCCTCAACCCTTCCTAAACACTTGGCCCCGGACAATCTGGCCAACTCTTTGCAAGCGAGACGCAAGATTTCACGAACTCTTCAGGAATATGACAGATTTGATCAGGAGGACATCACTACGAAACACGCAACGTGCGCAGGCTATGCAGCTGTACGACGAATCTACACCCTGAGCCCTTTTGTAAACCGGGCGAAGGGTGGTCAGGGCGTAGCAGGGTCGGCTCTAGATTGAAGCTACAGTTCAAAATGGAATCGGACCCAAACCAAAGGATGTGCAGCGTGGCGTGATCTACATTCCAGCGTCGCTTAAGCCCTCTCCTGGCATTGGCACTAGGCCTGGCACTGCACAAACCGACAAACCCAATGCTCCAGCGATGCAAGCGCAGGCACCTTGTCCCCGGACTTGGCGCCTTAACATTTGCAGTGGCACTCGGTTTCAATCGGCGAGTTTGGTCTTTGTTTGCCACCGCAGTCGTGGGACTGTGTGGTTCTTGGCATACACGACAAACTGAAGGTTCATTGGAAAACCCCAACAACACTCTTCCCTCCATAATCCGGCACACATGTCAAACCCAACTCCCGCTGCCCCAAGCTCCAACCCTCAAAGCCCCAAGTCCCGCAGACGCCCAAAACAAGTCTGCGCTCTCGCGGTTCTGAGGCTTGGGCCACCGAGCGCCTTGCGTTTGGGACAATCATAAGCTTGGATTTGCTCCATGACTTCCTTTGTTCAACATCAGCCCCCTGTAGGAAACAGAAAAGTTTATCTTGCTGGTAGGAAGATCATGTCAGGAAGCATGCGGCATGCACAGCTTCTTCGCAGTCTAAGCCACAATACTGATGCTTGGATGTTTCACGCCGGGCAGGCTTGGCTCTCAAAAGAGCGCAGTAGTTGGCGGGTCCGATTGCAGACATTGTGGGGGCAGTGGTTGGGGGGACGACGCCCGCCTTTGGGGCAAGGCCTCAAGATGAAGGGTTTGGGGTCAGTCCAGAGGCTGTGAGGGCGTTTGAGGGCGTTTGATCATAGAGGTCTGATTCACAGCCGAACCCCAAAACCTCCGAATGCACGACAAACACACCTTCATGTACATGCGCGCCTCTTCCAGCCTGCCATCACTCGCAGCCTCCGGCCGGCGGTCGCTCCATGTCGCTCCTACTGACATCCTATGGCCTGACGTCCTCACAGTCCAAAGGTCCAAAGGCATGGACACCAAACTGACCAAGCCCTGCGCCTGCCTTCAGCAGGGCCTCTCTGGCAGTGGCACGAATGGCCTCCAGATCCTGGCAGTGGACACGGGACCACAAAGAGCAAGGAGGGGCCATGCAGGCAACGGCCACGGCTCCACAAGGGCAGAGCTGGGAAATGCATGCGGCAGCGTCATAAACACCTGTAAACAGTACGTCGCCCGGCGATGCAAGCACCGGCACCTTGTCATCAGACTTGCTGCCTTAGCACCGGAACTCGCATACAATGGGCAAATCAATCGGCATGGTCTTGGATTCTTTCGACACTCGCAAGTGACCATCTCACACATGTCATGCAAGACAGATCCTTGAAGAGCAGGTCGGGAGGTTGGGCGATGTTGAGGCTGGATGTTGTGGGATGGTGCGTTTCTGGACCATACCAAAAAACCAAAGGTGAAAGCGTGAACATTGTGAGCCTCAGCACATATCCAAAGCCCAACTCTCTCAGCCCACGCTCTTGCACGGCTGAGGGTTGGGCCGCAGAGTGCCTTGCGGTGCCGCTGTCAAGTTGCAGTTTGGGGCATGCAAGGCCTCAGGGTCAATCTAGCTAGAGGCCGTAGATGGTTGTTGCTTTGAGGGCGTAGGGCCCGAGGCACTTTGAATGCCTTAAGAACACAGGTGTACGGTCATGTACATGGGCGCCTCCTCCAATCGGCCGTCAGTCGCAGCCTGCCGGCTCTCTCCCTCTCCCTCTCTCCCTAAATGGCATCCCCAGACGACAAACTGACGAGAGCCCTGCGCCTTCAGCAAGGTCTCCGCGGCAGTGGCACGAAGTGCCTCAAGGTCCTGGCGGTCAGGCTCCGTAGGGAACGCCCCACACAGCCAGCGGGGTGCGCGTGATGGTGTCGATCTGCTCAGGCTCTGATGAAAAGCAGCCGGGACACAAGCACCCGCCGAAGGCAAACCCCGCACAAGTCCTTGTCGACAGACATCGTACCTTAACTCTGGTGCTCGGGTGGAATCGGCATGTGTCCCTGCCGCCCGCCGAGCAGACTAGACGCACTGCAGCGCAAAATTTCGGGAAACATGATGCACTTGAAACACTCAAGTGGACAGAAGGCTGTGGGGAAGAGGAAGCACATCTGTCAAACCAACGCAGACTTGGTTATGGACGTTATCAGGGCATCGTTTTCCCACGTCACGCTTGATGTTGGACGATGTTGAGGCTCAACAGTGTGGGATTGTGCGGTTCTTGACCAGACCAAAGTTGTAGCTCAGCCCTTGACCCTCAAAACCCTTCTCTCCCGCCAAGTCCCCAACACCCCAAAGTCTGCGCTCTGGCTCTCTGAGGCTTCGGCTGGACAGTGCCTCACGGCATCGCTTGGAATTTGACGTTAGGGGCCACGGAAGGCGTCTGGACTTCAGGGTTCGGGGGTCAGTCCTAAGGTTGTAGCTTTCAGGGCAGCATAGAGCTTGAATCGGGTGGAGGTCGCAAATCAGCCTTCCTCCTGTTCCGGGTCTCCTGTACTCGAAAGAGTCGCCCCAAAAATCTTAAAGTGTCACCGAGCATCCCTGAAATCACCAGAGAACATCCCGCAGAGTACCCCTCCCACAGATCATGTGGACTCCAGGGAAGCCAGGAAAGCCGGGCAAGAAGAGACATCCAAACACACAGCGGTGAGCCCAAACGCCACAAAGAAGTCCACAAGCAAAGGCCAGGCCAAACCAGCATTTCATGGGACCAGACTGCCAAAAGGGGAGCGGACCTGGGGGCCGAAAAAAGAAAAGAGGTGTGAGCAGAAGAAGGCACCAACCCGACCCAACACCTGGACCTAGACCACAATGCACCGTTGAAAGTCCAAGCAACACACGTGCGCGATTGTATGTGCGTGGGCGCCTTCTCCAGCCTGCCGTCACTGGCAGCCTCTCGACCGGGGCTCTCTCACTCCCTCTCTCTTTCTCTCTCTCTCTCTCTCTCTCTCTCTCTCTCTCTCTTTTTCTCTCTCTCGTTCTCTCTCTCTTTTCTCTCGCTCTCTCACTCTCTCTCTCTCCCTCCCTCCCTCCCTTCCTCCCTCCTCTGAGTAGCATCCTATGAACGGACTTGCTCGGAGTGATCTCAGACATGGACGACAAACTGACGAGAGCCCCGCACCTTCAGCAAGGTCTCCGCGGCAGTGGCACGAATCGCCTCCAGGTCCTGGCAGCCACCGGCCGCATGGAAGGGCAAAGGCGTACATGGCCTTCTAAACTACTCGGCTTAGCCGGGTGCATGAGCCGCTATAATCTGCTCGAGCTCTTTTTTGCTGAAATAGTAAATTTTGCACGCACAGTCCGTTGCACTGAAGCGATTCTCCGATTTCAGGCAAGTCAACCTGTGAAATGGGCCCCATGTGTACTGTGGTGTCCCCCGAAGCAAAGTCCGACTTCGGACATTTCCAGCTGTGCTCAATGTTGTGGAGGCCAATTTGGCCCAAGGATGTTGCCAGCTGCCTTGATGTTACCAAAGTGGTCCTGTGAGATCTTGCACATGCCCTCCTTGCAGACGCTGTTGAGTCCAGCTCTTCGGCGTCCCACCAGCGACTGCCGTCAGCGACGGAGCGCACCTGCTCCTCCGAATTGCCACCGGCAGCATTCGAAGATGATCTCGCAAGATCGGGCTCGAGGAAGCCTTGCACCCTCTTCGCGGAATCAGGGGCGGGGCGGAAGGGGCGGGGGCGGGGTAACTCGGCCGAGGCCGACGCCGAGACCTCGGCCTGCACCGGCCTGACAAGTGCGCGAGTGCCGACGGTGGCCAAAGAAAGCTGCAGCAGCCCAGGCTGTCAAAGTAACCGCCAAAGTACTCAGCCAAGCACTCAACCATCGCGAGCTAGCGCTGGCGACAAGAATTGTCGTGTAACAACACGCTTCCCAGATGGTACCGAAACTCCAGCCTAGGGCAACGCTAAGATGCTACTAACAACGCAGAGCTTCCTAGGCTCTTTGAAGACACCTTGGCTAGAGTCAGGAGGATGAAAGGCGAAGGCAAGATCACATCCCCTCAACCAAACGGACGGCCAATGGAGCATCGGACATACCAGACAGGGAGAGTCAGAGAAAGAGCTACCACAGCCAATGGAAGCGAGCCTCGAACCATCGAAATTAAATTGCAGCGGCACATGAAACATGCGAGACAGCTGCTGAAGTACCTGCAAGTGGCAAACCCCACATACGCTTCAAGCACGGGCGCCTTTTTGCCAGACGTGGTGCCTCAATTAACAGCGGAACTCGATTGCAGCCGGTGGGTACGCGATTGAGGCAGGGATGGTGCATTTCTTGACCATACCAAAGGCAAAAGCGTGAACCTTGTGAGTCTCCGCACATATCCAAAGCCCAACTCCATCAGCCCATGATCCTCAGAAACTCCTTTTGCCCACCAAAACCCCGAACAGCTGAAGTCTGCGCTCTTGCACGGCTGAGGGTTGGGCCGCAGAGTGCCTTGCGGTGCCGCTATCAAGTTGCAGTTTGGGGGCATGCAAGGCCTCAAGGTCAATCTAGTTAGAGGCCGTAGATGGTTGTTGCTTTGAAGGTGTAGGGCCCAAGGCACTTTGAATGCCTGAAGGACACACGTGTACGGTCATGTACATGGGCGCCTCCTCCAATCGGCCGTCAGTCGCAGCCTGCCGGCTCTCTCTCTCTCTCTCTGTCCCTCTCTCCCTCTCTCCTTAAATTTAAATGGCATCCTACGGTCGGACCGGCCAGACGACAAACTGACGAGAGCCCTGCGCCTTCAGCAAGGTCTCCGCGGCAGTGGCACGAAGAGCCTCAAGGTCCTGGCAGTCAGGCGCCGTAGGGAAGGCCCCACACAGCCAGGCTTCCACAAGACTACCCCTCAGTGCACCCATCTACTCCGGCCAGTGGGGCGCGTGATCGTCTTGATCTTTATGTATAAAGTTTACAAGTAGCACTCGAATGAAGCCTGATAAGATACAAGCCAGAGCCAAAACCCTAAACCTGAAACCTGACCGATACAGCCTGCGGCTCCGACTTCACCTCGGCAAAAGCCTTCTCGAGGCTTCCGTCCTGCTCGCACTCGCACAAGGCAGGCAAGGATGCAACGTCCATGGAACAAAAGACACACACACACACACACGTACATACATGTGTATATACATATATATATATATATACACATTTTGTTTGTGGGCTGCAGGTGAACTCAGGCTTCTGCTGCATGATCTTCGGGCTAGGGTTTCGGGATCCCCTGCCCTAGGACTCTAAGACGACGTGTTTGCTGCTGGAGTAAACCCCCACGTGAAACTCTCGTTCCCCTGCTGCGAATGTCGCGGAAAAAGGACCCCAAAAAGGCCGATCTTGGCGCCTGATAGGTCCGCAGAATGCTAAATCCTAAGCTGCAAACGCAAACCTTCAACTGTCTCCCTAAAACCCACTTCCGTGGGCAACGACCTTGGCAGCGTGGAGAAGGGCTGTAGCTGCTTCCTCCAAGAGTTCGGGTTTTTTGGGACCTTTGACCCCAGGAGCCTGTTGACACCTGACTGGCGGTTTGAATCCTCAGGCTTGTTTGCCTACTAGAAAGGCTTCAAGCTTTGGCTAGGGTTCCGGGTTAAGGCTTGGGCCTCACGAAGCCACTGCTAGACTACCTTGTGTCTCCGCGCCGCGCCTGCTTCAGTGAGGTGACGTCAACTTCCTTCGTCCAGGATGACCGCTGAGTTGCTGACAGTTGGGGGTTGACCAACATGGGCCCCCTTCGGGTATGGCTTCTGCAGGGGGTGGAATTTGCTGGCCACAGTACGACTTAGAAAGGGGTTCAGGATTTAGATCAACTTCAGCAATGAAAAACACAGGTGTTTCCTCGCCTTCTGGGACTTGGCCTGGGCCAGCGCAGCTTCTAAGCTGCCTTCCTGGAGAGCACCCAACAGCCCCCCAGAAACCAAGGCTGTACTATCTGCACTGCGCACTTCTTGTTTCTTGTTGCCCTTAGAGCATGGTGTCGAAGTCCTTGCACTGCTTGCAACGACGCAGACCTACTCGCGACACCCTTTTTGCGAAGACGCTCATGCTGGATAGGCATCAGCCAAGCACTTGGGCAGCACAGCCATAAAGGAAGCCGACCCGCAGCAGTATTTTCTGTCAACCCGGAGCAATGAAGAACTTTCTATGCCGCAACGACAAACCAGCCCTCGACACCCCAGCAGGTCCGCGTGAACCAAAATCTGGAAGGGAGGGGGCGTCCTCCATGGCCTTGCAGAGAGCCTTTGCTGCCTCCTGGCGGATTGCCTCGATGTTGGTCTCCTGCGCAGGCTTCAATCGGTCGCAAAAGCCCTCTTCGACTAGTAACTAGTAGCCAGCAAACCCTGCTTAGACCCCTGTCCCTCCTGTGAGCCATACTCCAAATCCAACTTTAGGAGAAGACGAGACATCGCCATGCGTGCAAGGAATGCTCGCCAGAGGCTTGGCCAAATATTTTTGTCGCCGCACGCTGGCCAGACCCAGGCTGCTCCACCACGCTGAGCTCTCTCAGCCAATGACCCAACACCCTGTAAATTTAAGGCCCTAAAGAACCGAAACCCCAAGAAGCCCTACCTCTTTGGCTGAAGGGGCCGATGCACCTGGCCCTTCTTGGTCAAAACGTCTTCCAGGCGGCCATCCTGGCTTCTTTTGTGCTGTGACTGCCCGCTGTGCTACACGATGACGATGACGCACGAAGACGATGATTCTGAGCGCTTTTACTACCATGACCTTTACTGTGGCCTACTACTACTTCTCATACTGTAGTACTACTTGCACTATTTACACTATAGACGTACTGTAGGTAATGAAATACAGGCATTTATTGCTGTTGTTGTCGTCATCGCCGTGGCCGTGGCCGTGGCCGTGGCCGTGGCCGTGGCCGTGGCCGTGGCCGTCGGTGTCGTCATTGTTGCTGTTGTTGTCAAAGCATTGCCCAGTTGGCACTGTGTCAAAAAGCTGACAAAGGCTCAACCTTGGTGGCTTGAAACATGTCCTAAGTCTGCAGTGTGCGGGCAGCATCCTGGGCTGAATCAGCTGGAGAGCGCATCAGCAGCTCTCAAAACAGTTGCACGTCGCGCTCGTGGCATCTTATTTCGTATCCGGCTCCCCACGAATGACGTCGTCTTTCGATAGACTCCGATAGACCCCTCCGGCAGACACATGTCCTCCCATTTGCATCCTTGCAGTCAACGGTCAACCGCCGCAGTGCTCCCACCAGGCTAAGTTTCTGGTTCCGGGAGCCGTTGCTGGTGGTAGGCACACTGCTTCTGTTTGGAGGGATCGCGACTTTTGTAGCACCTAGCTACGAGTGCTTGGAAGCTGCGGCTGACGGCGCAGGCAGATGCACGCGAGTTTGTGTTTGCTTACCTTCTCTTTGCAGACATCGCATCTTCTGATTGATCATTCTTGCCTTACACCTTTGCCAAAATGGGCGTCCAGTGGAACGGTCTTCGCCCTCTGCCAGTCAAGTGAACATCTTCCAAGCCGGTCGGAGAACCACTTTGTGGCGGCATTACGTGCTGAGCACGACGTGCCACTAGTCGAGAAACTTTAAGCAAAGCTCGCACCGGCCGTTCCACATGGATGCTTGCTGAGAGCCGACTGAGCAAAGCCTGCAAACAGCAGTTTGTGAGGGCTTCTGCACCCTGAAGCTTTCCTTTTCAGTTGTGCGTGCACTGAGACCACGGACTGGCGGTCAGAAGATGTTTTAGACAACTTTGGCCTGTCGCCACATTGTGCAGGAAAGCCCTCCGCCACTTTTGGCAGGTCGCAGGCAGAACTGCTGCGAGACGGACTCGCACAGGCGAAGAAAAATGAATCCATGAATGTTGTTGGTGGCGTTGTGTGAAGAATCGTTGGAACTACCTTTCGCGGACTTATTAGGGGAATCTCTGACAAATTCTGTCTACAAAGAAACCTTAAAGCAACGAATGATCCCATGAACACCGTTCCACCGTACTTAGATCCAAGAGCTACGATGCCCTGCCTGGGCAGCTGCCAACAGGGTCTGAGCTGCCTCCTTCGCTGTGTGTTCATTCAAGAATGCAGAGAGAGAGAGAGAGAGAGAGAGAGAGAGAGAGAGAGAGAGAGAGAGAGGCGAGAGAGCGAGAGAGAACGAGAGAGCGAAAGAAGAATAAACGCACTGATCAGACTTCATGGCTGGGGCTGCATCCTTTGTGATGCAAAATGCAAGTCTGGACGAGGCGCGTTGTCTGATACTCTGCAGCAGAACAACACCTAGCATTGTTCGGAGGACGCTTCGGTCATTCGGCCCTCCCACCTAGGACGTGGCGAGCCCTACAAATCTACAGAAGCAATTCCGTTGTCCGCCATGCACTGCCAACAAGCAACCCACTGCATTCAAGCAAGGAGTATCCTGGCGCAGGAACTCAAGGTCATCCTGGACAGACTTCTCCATGTTTACAGAGTTGTTCTCTACAGGCTCCCTGTGTTTGTGTTTGGGTGTCCTTGAGTGTTTAGCCAGCGGGACGTTGCAGCTAGCCGGTCAAGGGCTACCCCTCAACTTGTCGTAATGAAAGCATCCCAGGGGTCAGACAGCAACCCAACGCAGGACCGACTAGCCAGCATCGAGCTTGGGGAATAAGGATTTTCGAAAGCTCCCGTTCAAGCCCTGCCTCAGCAAAGGGATACAAAGTCGGCAACCTTAGCACTTAACTGGAAACGCTTCCGCACTTCTGTCTCCTTGGGGGCTTTCTGATTCTTGGTGAGGACGGACTCGAGCGTGCCATCCTCTGCAGCCCTGAGAAGCGTAATGGCTGCCTCCTGCCAGGACCAGTTGTGGCAGGCGGTCACTCGCTCAAGAGCCACACCCAAGCAGGTGCCCAGGGCCTACATTGACTGCTCAGTCCCAGGATGCCAGTTCACCCTACCCTGAAAGTCAGGCCCAAGTATTGGTCGTGGGAGACTCAGTCCTGTCGCAGCGCATCGATCTCCTCAGCCGTGGTATCCTGGCAAGGGCTCCCCCTCTTCAAGTGCCTTGTTGAGATCACGGGGGCTTCCCACAGAGCATCGGATGAACTTGCGAGAGCTTGGTCGCAACCATCCTACTTCTTATTCACAAAAATGCATGAATGTAATGAACACAAAACATCACTCTAGAACAGAAGCAACACCATTCTCAATGCCAGCAACTACGATACAAGATCTCGTGAGGCCCAAATGTTCTTTGTTCAAGGCGATCAGCTCCCGAAATTGTACGCTGATGTGGCGGGCAGGACCATGTCGTGTTCATAAGCCTTAGACTTGCTGACAAACGGACACCAAAGAACAACGCCCACCAAGACGGAATCGGAGGCCCAAGAATCCTTCTTGACGCATCCTAACAACTCCCTATTGCCTCAAGCCCAACCCTGAAACCGCATAAACCCTAGACCCCTAAACCGCTTAACCCCCTTTTGCCAACCAGGTCTCTTGCAGCCAGCCAGGCTAGACACAACCCTAATGGCCCTTAATCCTCAACCCCACCCCTGTGGAGCCTGGGACGCATCGATGAGGGCCCTCTCCAAGGTGCCGTCCTCTTGTTGGAGCGGCGTCCAAAGGAGGCACGTGTGCGGGGTTCACCCCCCGAAACAGATAGAAGCTGTTGAAGCAACCGCTGAAACAGAACACCTTAAGCCAGAGAGAGTCGGCCCTCCTAAGTACCGTGGGTCTTCTAGACTTGCAAAGACATCCTGTATTGAGAAACCTTGGGCGCAGAAGATTCGGACGACATGACATCATAGCATGCAGTCAGATGCTAGAAAGCAAAGCCCACTAGCAATCAATGTTCTGATATTGGTTGAACAAACTGGCATACCGTGCAGCATGTCAGGCACGAACGACACTAAATGTTTGGAAAGGAACTGGAAAAAAACACGAACGTGTTCGGCAGAATTAAATCGACTATGCCCACGTTATCACCAGAGACACAAAATGGTGTTTCAAGAAATTGCATTTTCCTTCTTGCTTGTTTACTACGTCATCCCAAAACCTTGCTTCTATTGTCATACATTTTTGAAGAATGCCATTCTCCGCTTTCTCAGCTCAGGGCGTTCCTATGTTGTAGTTTGGTATGCAGCATACCAAACTACCGTATGCTCATGGAGTTTCTAGGGGGCCATATAATGGTTGCAAGGAGGGGATCTTTCGGGTTGGGGCCATTGAAACTAAGCCCAGGATTACGAACATGGGCCTTCCAACTGGTGTACAGGTTAGGGTTTGGGTTCGATGACTCAATAGCATGCCCTAGGAGCACAAGGGGCATGCGGGGATTAAAATCGACATGGCTATCCCTAAGTCAGGATTAAATCCTCACTCCCAGACTCAGCGGCGGATTCTGTCAGCCTCAGCGGCACTCAGCAGCATCTGCGCAGCTTGCAATCCTCAGGTTTTATGCAGGCGAAACCCATTCCACTACGATCACTTTTCCACCCAATTGTTTGTCCTTCTTAACCAAGACAACCCATGTACTTTCCGGCCCTACCATGATTAGCTACACCGCACCACACGTTGTGGAAGTTCGGCGTGGGATGACGTGGGGTTCCCGTTGATGCAAGCTTTTGCCCCAGTCAAAGTCCCCCAGCCAGCCATCTCGGCTTCCTTGGCGGCTTCCTTGGGACTCAGACAACGATTGCCTGTCCGCAACCCGTTACACGCCCCCGCTGGAACCTCGTGCACAGCAAACCCATGGATCAAGTTGCAACTTCTTCTCTCTAAATTAGTTGCTTGCGACTTGAAGTGCTACAGCTGCATTGGCTTGCATGGGATGTCTGCACATCTGTCCTCTTTGGAGTTGTGATTTGCTTTGTGAGATACATGGCCTGGCACGCCTGGCCAGGTCAAAGGCTGGGCAACGCCTTCAAGCGCCAGATCCTCGTCTAGTTTGGAGTTTAGGGCGGCAGCTTTGCCAATCGATGGCGCAGGACGTGAGCCGAAAAGCAAAGATGTTTGGCACCGTCTGCCGCTCGAACTTGCCATTTTTTGTGCTGCGGGTTCCCGCTGTAAAGCGAACAGAAAGCGGGTGTTCCCGTTCTTCTGGGGGCTCGCCGCTATGCTTCCGATATGACACCAAAAACATCGTCCAAAGCAACGCGACCGAACCATCAAACCCTCACGACACCGATTACTAATGTCAGAAGGAGCTTGGACCCTTGTATACCCTTGTGAAACACCTTCTGTTTCGGGGTCGATCCATCGTCCCCGAGGAACAACAACACACTTGCCAACAAACCTTTTGTTTGGCACACCACACCCATCTAAACCTCCTCCCCCAACACCCTGCTGTTCCATTGTCCAGGGCTCGGAGCTCTTCCACGGAGGCTTCCGGCTTGGCCTGTGAAAACGACGGTTTCGGTGGTTAGGGGCGGTTAGGGGCGGTTAGGCCGTTCCCTCAGAACATCACCGTCTCCAAAGCAGACTGCCCAGAAGACGTGTAAACCTCTTCTCTCTTCCTTCCCGCAAACCCACACCTTGCCCCCAAGGGCGACTTCCAGAGATCCGTCCTTCCAGGCTGGAGGGTGTCGGCATCGATTTAAAGGGGTTCATGGGCAGCAAAAGCCGTGTTTCTTGTGATGTGCCTATCAGCAAGAACTGGTTCTGTGTTGTAACCTTTCGGGGATGCTGACAGCTCGACGGTTCACTTTCTTCCTGAATCTCTCAGAAGGCTGTCATAGGGTCGGTATTCAGTGTTGGGGATCCCTTGTTGAGTGTTTGGAAGGGCGGGACGGGGAACCTGGAAATCTTTCTCATACAGGAAGCTGGGACCTGCAGCATTTGGTAAAATCTGGTGAAAGTTGAAGATCCAACTCAATGTTTTGGGGGCTGGAAACTGTCAAGGCCTACAGAATGTCTCTGATGTCCCTTTGAAGAGGGTTTTGTGGGGGGAGAGGGGGCATTCCTTAAAAAGTTTCATCTTAAAGCTCTTCGGGGGTCTGCCATCTTGAGGTGTCCTCGGCGGCACGCATCAGGGCAGCTTGGGCCTTGAGACGGATGTTGTCCAGATCCTCCTGTGTGGGACAACGAAGGGTTTTGGGATGCTTCCCTGTTATGAGGGTTTAGGCTGTCTTGCCACCTGCCAAGACCAGGTCCACACACAGCAGGGCAGCATGTCGAGATGATAAACAACAAGGCAGCAGGCAAGAACTACCGCCGCTGCTGAGGAGGAGGATCGCGAACCCGGCCGATGGAAGCCCCCCCCCCACTTTAAATGCCCAAAAGCTTCCACTTCCCCTTCCGCAGCGGAAGCAGACTCGCCGTGCGTGCACTTTGCGGAGGTCAACTAGCCTCTTGGTCGCCACACCCACTAAAAGCTCCGGCACACTAGGACTCTGCTGAACCCACTGCAAAACAGAAGCCTATTGAATATAGCATGGTGGCAATAAGAACCCTAAAGAACAGTAGCCCAAACCTGAACTACTCCGGATCGAGACAAACCAAGAAATCAACAAGCAAAACCTAATGTAGTATAGTCGTACTCGCAATCGAAGTGCAGGCGTGATCCCCATAGTCCCCGACGTAAGGGGCTTAAGGGGTTTCAATTTTTTATGGCCGTTGACCTTGGCGGCTTGCTGGATGGCTTCGGAGGTGAGAACCTCCCTTTTTGGAGAGGAAGGAATGGGAAGTGGGGGGATGGGGTACCCCGGAGTGCTTTTCGCGCAGGACAGGAGATGGGACTGGGCGACCTTTCCCTGGCACGAGCTTGCGGGAACCCTTTGGGTCGGGCCACCAAGCCGGCTTACCAGTCTACATTCAACCTTTCTCAAAGCCCGAAACCCTACGCCGGAAAAGGTCGCGCCACCCACTCAACCTCCATCTCTGATCTGAGGCCCGTGTCCTGAAGTCCAAAAACACCATGTAAAGTGCCTACGGCCCCCTATGCAAGTCCCCTAGAAAAGCTCCCCCCATGCCCCCGAGCCTCTTCCGTCCTCAGTTCCTTGGAATCTGTGATGTCATCCAGCTCTTTCGACATGGGGGGGAGCTCAGGAGCCTCCGGCCGGGAAGGCTTCGGGAGGCTTGGCCGGCTTGGGTCTGGGGGGGCAAGCCTCTTCTCCGACTTATCCTACCAATCCTGGCGGAGTGTGGACAACTACGCATTCCAAGTCCGAACACATTCCTCACCACGATGATCCTCGAGTTCCATGATGCCACAGGATTGAGGGTTTGCTCTCTGTGCCTGCGGGCTTTCTTGGGGCGAGGAGGAGGTTCGTAGCAGCGACCAGACTCATAAGACTCCCAAGACAAAAAAAAGTCCCCACCTCCTGGGAGTGGCTCAGCGCTTCTTGGAGGGTGCCGTCCTCAGCTGCCTGCAGAAAAGAAAGAATGGGTGCGCGGAGTGCGGACGGGCCACTCTCTCTGCCCCTTACCCCTTTGTGCTTGGCACTCCGTTCGGCGTCCTGGACGGCACCAGGATGCACTACACAATCATGTGCTACAACAAAGTCACGGCAACCCACGCATTGCACGAATTGCGCGTCTCGTGGTTGACTGCAGCATCGAACCGGCCTGCTGGAGCTGAGTCGCAGTCCGCGCGCGGATGTCCTGGGGGCGGATAAGTCTTAAGTCTACGCTGCATCAAACCTAGTCGCTTGCCATGTTCCGTGGCCATTTCTGCAGAACCACTCAGGCAAAGTAGATGAGGTAGAGTCACGAAATACTTTGCTCGAATCGTGCGCCCGTACGCCCTCGGTGCAGCCTGTACTGGCGTGGTTGCAGGGCTTGGAACCTCGAATTCCAACCCTAAACCCTGCATCCAGAAACATCCTGAAACCGACCCCAAATCCCAAAAGCCCTGAAACACGCCCTAAAGGCCTCCAACTCGGCCGCTTCCAACTGCTTGGCCTCCGCCTCACCAAAACCCACAAGAAAGTGACAAGGGGCACAACGAGGGCTTCAGGGGTTTCGGGGCTTTGGGTTTAGGACCGTTCAGGAGGGCTTCGGGTTTGTGAACAGGGCTGGGAAGCTAAGAGCTTCGGATTTGTTTGCTGCCAAAGAATGCTGGCCACGTCAGGAAGGCGAGGCTGTGGAGGAGAACTTGGCCCAGACAGGTACTCGCAACATCGCAGGGGCTGATGTTTTGGAGCTTGAACTCCAGGAAGCCCCAATCAACTCTTAGCATAAACAAAGGAACACCTGCAGAAATCAGAAAAACAAACGAAAACGAAGAATTTGAGGCCAGGCGCCCTCTTTCTGAACACAAGCCTCTATGTTGCCTCGTAGTACCATCTGAAGCCGAAGGTGCTGGGCCCACCAGGCCCACCCAAACAACCCCGACCCGTGACTCAACGTGCCAAGGCCACACAATAGCAGCCCTGCGGCTCCGAAATCACATCGTAACTGATTACGTAACTACTTAAACCATATAGTATAGCAACATAATATAATATAAATATACTAATGTATAACCTAAGGACCTATTATCGTATAATATAGTAGAGCAGAAGATTCTACAGGACAACATATACACCCGCACGAGGAAGCTGGAGCAAAGCGCCTTTGCCCTGTTCGCAGCCTCTTCCTCGCCCTTGGCCTCCGCCGTGCCTCTTTGATTCAGCAGGGGTTTTTTTAAAAGCGCCGCGCATTTGCATTGGCAAGCAGGGCTTCCCTAACACTTCTCCAACATGGCAGGGTTCAGGTCTCACCTGTGCTCCGTCTTGAAAGCCAATGGGATGCAAGGCCCCGGGGTTTCGGGATTGCAAGGGGGGGAAAGCCCAACAGGCAAGGAGCCGCCATCGATTGAACCCTGCAGCTTCAGCAAGCGCAGGCATGAGCACTTAATCTTGATAACCATTTGTATGCTCATGCCCGGCAAGATGGAGCTACGTACTATGTACTTGTGGTGTTTATATGTATGTATATATTCTACAATATATTCTATACAATATAAATATATTCTGTAATATATAACATATAATATATAATATATCATATGTCATAAATATATATATATATATATATGTATATATGTGAGAGAGAAAGAGAGAATGCGTGTGTGTGTGTGTGTGTGTGTGTGTGTTTGAATTTGCAAATACATGTCTGCACTCAATTAATATGCTCATATCTCTGTATACAAAAAACATACGATATACGTGTGCGAGTGTATCTGCAGGCGGACCTCCAGCCACACAGACATGCAGATATACATCGCAGACATACAACGCAGACAAGGTATTTGCAGGGTACTTACAGCGCACAGCACACCTTACAGGCATCGAAGAGACGCAATTGCGTAAATTACGAAAAGTACATACAATGCTCATGCACTACCTACCTAGTGGCGCTGTTCGATGAGTTGTGATAACTGGATTCACGTGAAAGAGGAGTGAGAAGTGACGGTTAATGACATCCTTAGCTCTGCAAGTCCTACTTCTGAAAATTCCTGGGAGCCCAGCGCTTGTCAATGTAGGCCCACGGGTCCGTTGGCTGGTCATGGATCAGGTCCTGAAACAACCTGGAAGTGACATCCCTGAAGCCTTTCAGATGCCCCTGGAAGCCTGACCCTCACCATTCCTCGCTCCAAATGTTGCACCCCGCACCCCAGAATCGAGTCTAGACAAGCAGGCTGAGAAGGGCTTAGGTCTCCAGCTTACGGACTATTGCCCGCTGAGTGAGGAGTTCTGCTTAGATTATGGGGGCCTCGGGCCCAGCACCTTCATAACTGTCACCTCTTTCAGGCTTGGAATGCTGATGACGCATGCACGGACCCTCGGTCTGCACCTCACCTGGCCTAAAGCCGAAAGAAAAAGAACACATTAAAGCGGAAGCACACCTCAAAGCAGCATGTGCTTAGGTCACAGCTGAACATCCCGAAGCCAGACTACAGATCAGTGAAGAAATCACCATTGAACCTGATGTTAAAAAACTGGCACTGGCAACCTTGCAGTTAGGGCTGCATTTACTTGTTTAAAGTTTTGTTTTCTGCCAGGCGTGTGGTGTGGTTTGCAAAGTTTGTGAGGCGTCGCGATGGTGCACAGCTCTTCTCCGCAGTCGGCCACGCATGGCCGTTCAGCCAAGCAAACTTAGCCGGACGTAGCTGACACCGAGCCGTTTTGGCCATACAAGCTCATGCCCCAGGTGACTGCCACCTCATCGGAGCGCAGTGCAGCAAATGCTTGGCGAGTGGCGGCCAGCGCTTTCACATCCTTCAGCTGGTGCTGCACGTCGGAGCTGTCGCCCCCTCTCTTGGCGCCCCAGGTCACGACCGTCCCATCGTCACGCAGAGCAGCAAAAGACCCAGCCGTGCCCACAACTTGACGGACGCCCGCCAATTGCGATTGAACGCTGCTGCTGTCGCCACCGAGCCCTGGGCTACCCCAGGTCACCACAGTGCCATCTTTGCGGATTGCAGCGAAGGCCCCAGCAGTGGCTCCGATGGATTGCACACCGTGCAGCTGCTCCTGCACCAGGCTGCTGTCAGAACCGAAACCGGAGAGCCCCCATGTCACTACCCTGCCATCTGTCCGCAGCGCGGCAAACGCAAAGTGATTCGAGAAGAGGCTTTCAACATGCTTCAGCTCCCCTTCAACGTGCTCACAGTTGCCACCGCGGTCTTCCACACCCCATGTCACAACACTTCCATCTTCACGGACTGCGGCAAATGCGAAGCCGGCACCCACAACTTGTCGAACGTTCACCAGCTTGTCCTCGACGGGGCTAACATCAGCCCCGAACGGCTTGAAACCCCAAGCTTCTACACGGCCATCGCCGAGCACGGCGGCAAAAGCAGCATCAGTAGAGGCAATCTGCCGAACGTCCTTGAGACCAAGCTTCGCACCAGAGCTTGCAGGACCCTTTCCCCAAGTCACCACGGTGCCATCTTTGCGCACAGCTGCGAAAGCAAAGCTCGATGCACAAAGGCTGCGCACGTCTCGGAGCTGATCCTCCTCGTCGGCACTAAGGGAGACGCTGCCCCACGAAACCACTCGGCCATCGGAACGCAATGCAGCAAAAGCACTGCAAGTTGCACAAATACTTTCCACATTCGTCAGGTTCTCCTGGGCTGCAGAGCTGTCGCCACCGAGCTGTGAATTGCCCCAGGTGCTCACGGTGCCATTGCTGTGGATCAGTGCAAAGGCCCCGCCCTCCTCCTCGCCTGTGATCCAGCGCTGGCGAGTCGCCACCACTTGTGCTTGACGCACCGTGGCGTACACTGTGTCGCCATGCAAGAGGCCGGTCGCAGCCAGTGTGTCGGTGTCAGGCAAGATGCGGTCGCCACGAATCAGCGCCTTAGGGTCCAGGCGCGAAAATGCTCAACAACGGGCCATAGAACGGATTTTAAGGAAAGGCTTCAAGGACGTTGTTCAATGTTGTTCACAAGGCCTTCAGCCCAACGCCTAGCGCCAGCTGTGCTCGGTGGCGCAGCTGCCCGACTGTCAGCTCCCCCTCGGGCCCGTCGGGCCCCGCGCCCGCGCTGACCAGGGCCCGGTGGCCGCTGAGCAGCGACACTTCGATCAAGGCCATGGGTACATAAAAGTACAAATCCCGGAGCAAGTAAACCGTGGAATCGTCTACGCGTCAAAAACTCTTGAAATGTGAGACCTGTGAGAGGGCACCTGCCTTCCCACCTACCTTCTGCGAGGTGCATATGCCTACTGCGAAGCTTGAGCAGACATGAAGACTCAATGTAGACATCACAGCTGCCCTTGGTTGTGGGCCGCCGGCAGCCCCATGTTTAGCTCAGCACAGCGCTTGTGGGCCCAGGTCAGGAGCTTGTGTTCGTCCAGGTACTTTCGAGCTGACACTGCCTGCAGAAGCAAGCCCCGTGAAGACTGCATTGAGACTCAAAGTCATGTAAGGTCGCAGGGCTGCAGTGCGTCAGCGAAATTTCCGTGAATGCTGGCAGGTTGCCACCCGGTGGCGGTGGCTGACCTCGCGAACAAGTACTCACTCACTCATGACACCGCAAGCTGCGGGACGCGCAAGGCTTCAGACGCTACCCTGGAATCACCGAACACTTCGAACATCACTGGACGAACACATCTGCGGCCCCTAAAGCATGTTCGCCACCTAGGCCCTGCGGAGTGCATGCGGGCTTTCCGTACCAAGGTCCCGCAAGGAAGCTTGAAGACATTTTTTGCGGACCACGCGGCCGAGCTGTCGTCCTTGCCGGCCTCAGGCGCGACAGGCGCCATGGCGGCGACTTCCTGGCAACAGAGGGCAAACTTACCTGTCCACCTGTCCAGCTGACCAGACAGAGGCGAAGACGAAGCAGATGCAGAACAGCACCCCCGAAAGCAGGTTGAAGCTTACTTCTCTTTTCTCACCGACGAGGAAAAAGGGGAAAGGGGAAAGGGGAAAGGGGAAACAAAAGGGGAAGCAAATCCAGGTCGGGTCTCGGCTTTTCACTTGGAAGGCTCAGCCGGCTAGGGAGGCTGTCCCAGGGTCATAAATCATCTCACAAAGTAGCTGGCAGCGTGCGGGCCTTGCCCTTTCAAGGTTGCAGCTGAGAGCTTGGTGATTCAGGGTGAACACCGACAGCGAAACGAGGCACAGTTTAATCATGGCCAAGCAGCACAAAGCGAAAGACGGTAATCTAAAACTCGCATTTCTTCGAAAGTTCGGCCTGCTCCGTTGCCGGCTGGATGACTTCTCGCATGGTCAGCGAGACCTGCCCGAGCAAAGTCAGGGAATCTCAGCAACTGCTTGGACCGCTTTTGGGCGGCGCACCTTCGAGCCGAAGTCGTCCAAGTCAACTTCGTAACGCCCCACGCCCTCATTGTACTTCAGCCTCGGGTTGCGAGGCGAAATCCCGATGAACATGACTTCGCGAAATCACGACCCCAGCCCACCAGATTTAAGATCGGGCTGGGGTCAGCAATACCCTCTCATCCCTCTCGAGACTCCTAGCGAATCGGTCCAAAGATAATGCCTCTGCAAAACAGTTTTGTCGCATGCGGCGATCTCATGCGGCCGTGCCACATGTTGCTTCCAATCTGCTGCAGGGCGTCCACCTCTGCTCCAGCCCCAACCCCAAACTAGGCAAACGCCAAGAGGCTGCAAGAAGAACCTCGCAGCACCGCAATGACAAGATGAGGAAGCGGTTTTAAAGCCGAAATCTATCCGCCGCGTTGCTGAATGCACATAAGTATGGGAATGATAAATCAAAACCAAAAAGCACATAAATCCAAAGAAAAAACAAAACAAAAGACAAACACCCAAATCAGAAAACCAGAACATAGAGGATTTTCCAGGATTTCCCCATTCAGTGTTTTTGCTTATTTGGCTTTGGTGTTTGTGTTGTTATTGCATTGTTTGGTGTTAGTTGTTGTGCTTTGTGTGCTCTTTGTTTTGCTTGTTGGTTTTGTTTTATCTATCTTGTGTTTTTTGCAAAGTCGTAGTCATTGCGTCTGATTGTGGTATGATCTCAAAAACGCAGCGGATAGTTTTCGGCCTCGAACCGAGGAAGCTTATGGAGTCTCCGGCTGCCGAGGCATGACACGAAAGCAACAACGCCTGTGCACTTCTCAGTTCCCGCGGCCTTGACATCTTCGCCATGCTTGCAGCCCTTGGGGAAAACAAGCTTGAACTTCGAGTCCACAACCGCCTGCCTGCGAGTGGAGCCTCAAGCAGCCGATGCTACACCGAGAAAGGCTCCGAAAAGATTCCTACCATCAACCGAACCCTTTTTTGCCTGCAGAAGTCACGTCTGCTCGCGCCGCAGAATTCCCTAAAATCGTGTGGCACACTAACTTCAGAGTCCGGCCAACACGAATGGAGAGCATGGTGCCCTGGGGCAGGCCGACGGTATCCGAAAGGGTCACCTGCCAGGTGACACAGGCAACAGATCTGAAATGTTGCCTACAACTCGTGGTGTCGTGGTGCTGTTCCTAAGTCGACCTTCGCTGGTACCACTGTCTGCCTCACACCACTCCCTGATTGGCCAAATCTCAGAAATCATCCCGAAATGCCAAACTGCTTCATGCACCCGCCTCCATGGCTAATGTCTGACCAACGGGGCCTGCCGACCAAGATGCCACATCTGACTGTCAGGTCTGAGCTTTGGACTCAAAAATACACATCAGCCATAGCCCAAGAATGCAGAACGACCTCATATGGTTCAATGAGTTCAATGCTCGATCAAGAACCGTCATCCTTGCATGACTTGAGCGCATAACGACCCCATAACACTGATAGGCGCACATGCCATCCTCCTTGGCCTTGCCGCCCTGACCCTTTGGCATCTCCAGGCACTCCCCGCTACGAAAGCTGGCTAGTCAAGCGTAACTTCCGAATCTCGCTAAGAAATCTACTCCCTAATGATAAATGCGACACAACCCAAATCCTTCCCAATAGCACAGAAGCAAAGAAGAACAAGGCATGAAAGTTCCCCATGCAAAAGATGTCGTCGCCTTGGAATCGCCGGTGCGCAAGCTCGTCCTGGCAGCGGCAGGAAATTCATCCGAGCTCCTCTCACGCAGCAGATCCCCACGTGTGGGAACATGTCAGCCTGTGAGGCAAGCGGCGCTGACTTCGCTGATACTAGTAAGGTCTGACTTGAACGCCTGTATCTTTCTTCTCATCGCTCCGTAGCTGCAGTACTCTGGGTTTCCCTCTGGTTACCCTGTAGCAGGCTTAAGGATTCAGTCGTCTTATTGAGGGGCAGAGCCGAGATCTGCATCAGCTGGAGCACAGGCACAAGCTTGTGAGGGAGCCAGCCTTCTGTGCCACGGCAAACAGCCTGCAGATTCATTGCGGGTGGCTGCTTGTAGCTTGCGTTCGCCCGAGGACGTATGGCACGTAAGATCCTTGATGGTAGGCAGCCGTGTGTCCGAGCCGAGGCCGGGGCTGTAGCAAGTCGGACAGAAGAGCGTCAGGCAGCTTGAGCCAAGTGAAAAGCGGAATGTTGATCCAGCCGAGGAATCAGCACTCATGACAAACCAACGTGAACTGACCACAGACAACAGACCGTCAATGGAGTGCGATAGGATGCCCAACTCACCACAAAGAACAATGCCACTTCGACCCACTGCATCTGCCACCTACGCTGCTCACATGGCCTGAAGACCGGCTTCTGCTTGTAGGCAGGGATGTGGGAGTGGTAACCTGGCAGCACTTGCAGATCGAATGTCACACACAGCAGAATGCCACCCCAGAGAAAGCAAGTCTTGTTGTGCTGGTGCGACCATTGCAACGCTTTGGTCATCTGTCAGTTCATCAGGGCTTGGACAGCCTGGCTCCGCTCCTCTTCCGGCAAGCGGATCTGCGCAATTCGTTCAGTAGCATCCTGGCATGGCAGCTTCTCTGGGAGGAAAGCGTCCACATCTTGCCGCAAACGGGGATGACATAACCCTCACATGACATAACCACCACACGCCCAGCACACGCCCAACCTCGGCCATTCGCTCTCGCAGAGCCCTCGGCGCTCTGAGGCTTCATTCGTTCTACCATCGTTTTGGACACGTGCTTGGTCGCCAATTGTATCTTTACCGTCCACGTGCAAGTAATTCAATATTCAAGATCGCAACTATTTCGGGAAGTGCTCCTCGGATACTGGGGGTATGTTTGTCAAGGCCCACCCTGCCTCTACAACCAGGTTACTGTCCAGCACAAAACGGCTCTTTGGAGCCTTGCAAGCTGAAACGATCTGCTGGGTGCCAGGCGCAAGAAGCTTCGAGGGAAGGTTCTGCATCCCGAAGCCTTCGTAAAAAGAACGTGAGCGACACGAATATCGAGACGGAGACATGTCGGGAAGAGTGCTCTGCTGGATGCAAGAACACATACAGACTTTTGCATCTACATACAGATATGCTTGCCTACATACACTACATACACGACAGACTTCTGCGCAAGAGAGAGAGAGAGAGGGAGCGAGAGAGAGACAGAGAGAGAGTTATACACATAATAATTGATATAATGGGACTTATCACTAGGATACATATATACACACGTAGTTGTATCTCATTAATTACTGATGAGGAGGAGTATGGTTCAACAGTGTTCTTAACTTCTTGAAAGCGCTTGATGCGCTCAGCCCCACGTAGTTGAGAACCTTGCCGTCTAGAGCGTAGAGCGTGCACGCGTCTGAGCTGCCGCAGCGAACGACCTGCCAGATCTGCTCAGGGCTGAGGCAACGAAGAGCAACAGCCATGTGGGCCTTTTCTAGATTAGGGTCCCTTTTGTTTCACCAATGCCGCATTATGTAGGGGAGCCACAAAAGGGGACCCTAATTTAGAGAACTACCCATGTGTCTGCGTCCTGCATTCTCAGGGTCGGACGATGGAAAATGGCTCTGGACTGTACACCGGAAGCGCAGCCATAGTCCCAAACATACCTGGCTCATGAGGGGAGAGATTCTCTGGCTGTCTGTGATGGCCTCCACGTTCAAGCTGAGGTCTCAGCTCCCTGGTTCAAGGGTGTCTAGCACCTCCACATCCTGCAACATCACAGGCATACGTTGCACGTACCCAATGTAACCTGATTACGCCGCATCTGAACCTCTATAGTCTTTGCATCAGGCGTATGTTGGCGGACTTTGTAGATGCCCCGTCCTCTTCTTGGGGAAGGCGAACGGCGGTCGCCTGGAACGCCTAACAGCCGAGCGTAGGCACTTGGGCAGGAGAACAGAGTGAACTGCCCCAGCCGGAGTGGGAGCACAAAGGAGGGTCTCCCTGAAGAGGTTCGAATTGGATCTGGACTACTGGCATTGTCAACCCAATCATGCAATCTGCTGACAAAGGCATCCCTCACCTGCCATGACGTTTGGTGAAAAGACACCAGCACATATGGGTAAGCTTACAACCTGAGTTTGGGGCATGGAGTCGTCGGATCACAAGCCAGACCCCTATTGTCTCAAAACCATTGGCCCCGAATGCATAGTCCCGAGCCCGCTCATGTTCCGTGGGCTGGAGCTGGTCCCGGGTCAAGGGCTCCGTGCGATTCGCCTCCATCGAAAATGTCGCCGGGTCTTCGGGCACTTTTCCGTTAGCTTGCGAGGGGTGCCAGGTTTCGACCCTCACGACTCTGATAGCAAAGCCAGATCCATGGACCGCAACGCGACGGACCGAAAGTGAGCAGGCTGAATGTGTTAGCGAGGTTCTCTGATAGCTTCTCTGGGGTGCACATGGCCGAACGATAAAGCGATAACAGCCTGCCGACGTCGGGGCCTATCAATCCTGGAGAAAACCTAAACACCAACCCTGAAATTCCTGAAAACCTAAAGCTGAAAAACGCGCACATGTAAAGGGCCCCTTTCTGTGTAGAAAGAAATATATATATATATATATATATATATGTATGTATGTATGTATATGTATATATTTTTGTTTATTTATTTATATTTATATTTATATTTATACATATACATATACGTATACATGTACATATACATATACATACACATATATAGATATAGATATAGATATAGATTGAAATTTAGATTTAGATTTAGATATTAGATATGAGATATCAGATATTAGAAACTATATATTAGGCATTAGATATTAGATATTAAATATTAGATACTAGATATGATATTAATGGGATATTAGATACTAGATATAAGATATAGATATAAGATATAGATATAAGATAAAGATATAGATATACATATACATATAGATTTAGATATAGATATAGATATTCTGTGTATATATATATACATATACATATACATATATATCTATATATGTACAGTTTTGTTTTCCTTTCTCTATGTATTTTATATTGTATTTACATGTTCTATGGCAGATATCTCTCTTGTAGCCTCCTACATTGTGCTGTCAATTGTATTGTATTAAAAAATGCAGTAAAAAAACACATTATAAAATATTGTGGTCCCTTACCCTCCCCCCACCAACAACAACAAAAACACAACAAACAAAAAGACAAGCTGAGGCCAAGCCAGGAACCCAAAACAAAGTGAACAAATGACAACAGCTACATGCTGCCTTCAGTACAACCACCCCATCATGGTCCCTCGACGATTCATTGCCCACTCACGCCCCCTTCTTACCCCCGATCTCACTCCCGCCTTGGACTTCGGGGCCTGGGCCGGGGAGAATGCGGAGCGAACCGGGAATGAACCGAGGAGTACTGGCAAAGATACTTATCGTCATCGGTTTGTGTTGCCTCGTGCAGGAATCGCACTTAACTGGCTTATGCCAGGAACCTAATTCCCACTCTCCCTCCCAAGAACCAGTAAGGAAAGATGTTGTTGCGACGAGGGATGGCTGAGGGCACCACACTGCGCGGGCGCTTCGCCAGCACGTACGCAGGGTTTGCGCCTGTTCTTTTGTTGGTGTTTGGGGCCAAAGGGTTTTAGGGTTCCACAGCGACGACCAGTAGGCTTTCAAAGGCGATGTGGGGAACCTTGAGACAATGGGACATGTGAGGCTCACGATCATCTGTGCATCCCAGAAACTTCTCGCCGGCAAACTCGGTGCGAGTCTACACACGCAGATCTGTCCGTAAACCCGACAATCAATTCCTAAAGGCATTCCAGGGCCCGCACGGGGTTCACGATGTCTGCAAAAGTCCACTTTGGCACCAGGCTGGGCAAGCGCAAGCATCTTTCCAGAGTTGCCCGAGGATTCTGCCAGAGGTTTCGTTAAAGTACTGGCGCAAGGCGTAAGCTTCACAATTCAGTACCTGGGGGGGGGGGGAGCTTTATGCACATCCTAGGCTGCCAATCAAACTCAAGTGAGTCTGCGCTCCGTGCAAGCTGGCCACTCCCAGAACATAGATCTTGGCAGTTGCGAAAACTCCCTCGGAGGTCACCGTCTGGCCTGTCACGTCGTACGGTCTAGAACTTGCGACTTGCAGCAATCACATACCTGCACACGTGCACCGATGAATTAGAAGGGACTTCAAGCACCCATGCTTGAAAGGTGCTGGTAACACGTGGTGTTGTTTTGTTAACCTGGCCACGCGCACCATTCTTGAACGTCGCCGCAGAGAAAAACAGCGACCTATGAGAAGCGGCAGGTGGAGGGGCCTAGCATACATCCCTTGGTCATTGCTGTCTGAACAACTCAAGTTTCGGGCGGATGGTCGGTCAGAGCACCTGCGTGGCAAAAGCACTGTGACATGCATTGTCCAGCCACCGCAGTCTCGCTACCCTGCGTGCCTATAGCACGTTTGTCCGCATATTCCTTGAAGGATGGAACATGCTGGTCGAAGAAATAGATCTGGGCAGTGCTGGAGAGGCTTGTTGGGAACGTGTCCCATGTCAGAGTTGACCCGAAGGAAAGCAGCGACTGAGATGGGGAACCCATGGAACCCTGAACCACCGGTGTCTGAACACCCTGCCGGCAAGTAGCCTTCTCCCTGCGGTCATGGATGGCTGTCAGGAAATCCTCGATGCTTGCCAAGGCCGACCGGACGGACAATCCGCGGATGATACTTGAATTCTGGTCGACACGCCAAGCATAACTTTGTGATCTCAGCTTGAAACACAAGCCAGCACTCACTGAGGGCGTCCTCCTTCCGAAGACGCAGAAACTCGCTATCCTGTGCACACCTGAGCTGCAAGAACGGCTGACAGATCCCTGTCCCTGCACTTGCCGCGGACTTCGACCACGAGCCTCTAAACAAGACGACTGGGTGTTAATGCGTTTTAATTCCCATCCTTCTCTTCACACCTGGCAACGATGGGCAAAGCAGCCATGCATCATTGGGCGCGGCGCACGACGCTTCCACTGCGCCTTAGGCACAGACAGCCTCCCGACAGCCTCCTCACTGCCCACAGCCCGTGACTTGTCAAATCAGGGCCCAGTTTCCAATGCCCTCATTGCCCACCTTTCCTGTTAAACCCTTAAGCTCCTTACACCCTATAAGAGCTATACATGTCCTTCGCACATGACTCAAGCATGAGCTCAGGCCCTGGCGGCTCTGTGTTTTGCAAGGCCAATTCCTCACCGCATCAGCAGCGCACCCGCCAAGCTCGCCGTAGAAAGCGTTGCCAATGGAAGGCCAACTGCTGGGATCCAGGCCCCGAAGAGGCTGACTTCATGAAGGACCCGAACCACTGGCCCCAGATTGGACTCCTGGTTTGTGGTGGTTGCCAGCTGAAGGAATTAGGGCATCTGGTTCAGGGCAAGCTCGATTCTTTCGGCCTTGCTGAAGGTGCTGTACCCCTCCGTCGTGCGGAAAGACTGTGCCTTGCCAAGAGCCAAAGCCATTCGATCACAGAAGTGCTGGTATGACGTACGATGTATATAATGTTAGATGTCATAACATAACATAACATAACATAACATAACATAACATAACATAACATAACATAACATAACATAACATAACATACAAGCAAATTACATGGCATGTTGTGTTTTTAATATGTTTCCAGACTTTAGAAATTCTGAATTACATAGTACACATTACAAACTCGTTCTTAATTGCGTGTAAATAATTCTAGTAAATTGTCAGGGATACAATAGAACATAATGTACTTCAGATGCAGCGTCATGCATTGTAGTCATGCTGTATATATTGTATATTCAATTCTACATTTGCGCTCTCTATTGCGCACTGTACATTGCATATTTGTCTATTGCTTAGTGTTGAGTATGTGTTCGAAATAATATATATATATATATATATATATATATATATATATGTATGTATGTATGTATGTATGTATGTATGTATACATATAAGATATTAGCTCCTACTCTGTTGCATATTCTGATATCTCATCGAATTTTTGCTTTGCCAGAACCGATGCTACCTGATTGATAGATGTGTGTATATATATATATGCCTGGGCGCCGTGCCATCCGCGGAGGTTTGCCCTGCTTCGCCTCCTCCTTGCGCGCCACCTGTCGCAGCTTCGGTATCTTTTGTTGCCACCCGTCTAGCCAAGCTCCGCGGGGCAACTGCAGAGAGAAGGCTTTGCACGCTGCACTTCAGCTTCGGCGTCTTGAGGTTTGAGGTTTAGGCCCTTTGCTTGCTACTCGCCCAGCACTTCAAACGTCAAACATCTTGAGACACACAGCACCGGCCTAGCAGATGCACCATCGGGTCAGAGGGTTTTTTGTGCCACCGAGTCGCTGATCTCAACCGACCACACCGAAGGAAAATTGTGTGCCACGAAAACCAGCAGAAATTGACCATTCTTCCCGCCCAAATCGGAGGGTTTTGGGTGAGCTACACAATCCGGACTACACTGTCCTATATTTCAGTAATGATTGGCTTTCAGATACTCACCTCGATGCAGAGCCAATGTTTGGAGCAGCTGTGTATTGTCCTATGCATCCGGACTCGACCACACAAGAGCTTCCAAAGGAGCATGAAGGGAAGTGCGAGAATCACCTCAAATCCAAAACTCTACCAATAACTGGCAGAACACGCCACGAATGTCCGTGCCTGGTCCCACCTCTCTTTGCCACTCCTGCAGGTTGGATGACTACTGGTAGCAGGACTAGTGCTCTGGGCAGATTGGCTGCCAGCTGTACTAGGGGAACAACCGCGGCACAGCAAATCGAAGTCTACAGCAACCCAAACAGAGAAATCTGCGTCAGGTTGAGTCATGGCGCTAAGATCGAACCTGTTAAAGGTGTTCAAGACAGAAAAAACCACAGCCAAAAAGTCGATTCCTGAATCCCGCTCAAGACAGATGACTGCCTGCGAAAGTCGGTCAGAGTCGGCATTTCACCCTTCCGGCTCCGTGGCGTGGTCGGCTTTCTAGTACCCTGGGCAACCGCACGCTCGAGGATCTCTGGGATTGTGAAATATTAATGCGGAAAGTCCGCGAATGCAGAAACCCGAAACCTCAAATCGGATCCTGTGCTAGACATAATATGGGTGATGCTGCGGCTGATGCTTAGAAACTTCACCAGCGCTTGAGCTTGGGGATGCTGCAATTAGGCTGATGCGGACGGTTGCAGACACTTGCCACTCGCAGTCGCAAAACTAAGCGTGGAGCAAAAGTCGTGTCCCAGGCATGCACGGTCACCTGCCGGCCAGGGCATATGGACCAACAGCACAGCAGACACAGAAAAGCAGTACAAGCGTGTCAGGATGGAAACATTGCTCATCACGCTGATCGAAGTGGCCTTTCCCTTGATCAGGATGAAAGCGTCGTTGCCTCGTGGCTTCTCCCGAAGCGGAATTCCAAGCTCGGGATTTGCATGCTTGGCCACCGCGCCTGGATCGTTTTGTCGAAAGATGACCTGCCAAGCTTTCACAATGTGAACAAGCCAAGGTTCTTTGCGAAGCATCCTCACCAGCCAGCTGCACCATGGATGGTTTGCCAGTATCGGGCTTCCATGAAACATCCCCCTCCAGCCTGTCCCTGCACCTCCGTCGTGAACTCTGCTGACTTTGCCAGCCTCTGAAGTCAAAGGGGGTTCCAACCGGGTTCGAGGCCTGGCATCACGAAACGATGCACATGCAAACCTGCGGCCACAGCTCACAGGCAACTACGTGAGTCTCAAGGATGCCGAGAGCTGTTCCATGCCGTCCCTCCCATACGAGTACCAGCCATGACGCCAGATCTAGTACTCAAAGCAAGCATTTGAAGCATTCAGTCTGCTCCTTTGCATGCAGATCACCTGGTAGCAAGAATGAGCATATCACACGACGCCCTGCCAAAGTAGTGTTTGGATGACCTTCAACTGCCCGAGGCCTAGGATTGCAAGAATGAAGTTTTCCCCAATCTGACTCTCTAACACTTTTTGTCAGGTGGACACGCCCCCATGGAGATTGCTCAAGCTTTGCCCAACTGGTCAAAGCCACTATTGCTTGAATGGCAATCACCGCCCTGACTAGGCCTTGCTGCTCTGCAGGCACAGCATCACAGATCGGAGATGCCAGAAACTAAAACCCAAGAGATCTTTGATGCTTGGGACAAGTGAAACACGGTCAAGGTACCGCAGGCGTGGGAATGTTGCCGTGTCTGGCAACACACTCTGGCAGCTAGCCTTCAATTGTGCTGGGAGCTATCTCTCGCCTGCGCGCCCTGGTGGTGCGAAGATGAATCAATTGGATCGTCAGGCGTGACAGTCGGAGCCAGAATCACTATGAACGGAAGCGAAAGAAGGCGAATCACAGCCTTCGAGATGACACCATGCGGCAAGTAGTCGAAGTTTCCATCAACAATGCCCCAAAACTCTGCCAACGCAACACCCAAATATTTTCCACAGTCCATTCCGATGTGCTGGGTTGTCATTAGCATGGCGAACATTGTTGCCTCCAGGTTTGATGGGCATACCTTGTACGCCAGCACGGCCAAGGGAAGATAAAGCGTCTTTGTAACAGCTTGGTCAAAGGTCTCGTCCCCGAGATAGAACAACAAATCGGGAACTCCCAGCACCTTATTCCATCGCATCACTAAGATCAGGTCCAGAAACTGGCTGACGATTAACAGAGATTGCCCAAGCAAAAAGATGCTTCGATACTTCCACCGTCTCAAGAACCTGTTAAAGAATAGGACACCCAGGAATAAGCCCACAAAGCCGAAGCAGTCTGCCATGCCCAAAAGCTGCGGAGTAAACTTTGGGCCGTTGTCAGCTTTCGACATCCACACGAACATCGATTCTCCCAAACCTGGTTGCAAAAAAGTCCGCAGAAAGAGGAGAGAGGCAGTGTTGGATAAGCAGGAAGAAATGCTTCTCAAGCCGCTGTATGAAATCCAAAGAACCAGAATGCCACAACAACATATCACAGTTGCCCTAGCACGCCAATCCTGCATGAAGATCTGTGTAAGGGACAGAGCCACCGCAACGATTGCAAGGAAGATTGCTGCAGCTGCGAGGTTGGAGTTCCTACTAAGTTTCTCTGGCTTAAAACTGCAGCAGGCAGCAGGGAGCCGCTCTTCTGGTAGCCATCTTCTCAATGCCGGAAAGAGCACGGCAAATGAACAGGGAATGTTGCTCATAACTGTGCTGCGCGGACCAATGCTTGCAACAAGCACTCCCTTGAGGCCGCTGGAAGCCATGCCACAAAGTGCCTGGGACACACGGAATGATGTTGTTAGGTCACATGCCTCGGCAGGATGTTGCTTTGCCAGGCCGGCAGCAGTGGCATCGAGAACCAAGTCTGACATTGCGATTCCCAAGTTGATGCAAGTCATACATACAAGCAATGCCGATGTCGACAAGGCAAAGAAGCCTATCCACAAATACATCAGGATGCAGAGGCTGCACATGATGACAAGGTACGACGTGCGGTGGAATCCAAACAGGGGCACACTGTCTGAAAGCATTCCCAGCACCGTTTTGAGATTCCAGGGCATCAGGGCAGCCGTGTGCAACCTCCCAATGGTTGCACCATCAAGCTTCAACTCATCCATCATGTAGTACTTGCACGCAAAGTCTTGAGAGTTCCTGGCGAAGCTCTGCTGCAAACCATAAGACAACATGGCAAGCGGCATGAAGGAGCCAAAGGTGGCATACAACATCTGGAACCAGCCGACCAGTGGAATCTGCCATGGACAACCACCTCCTTTCTTCGACTCGGTATCGTGCTTCGATGCGTTGGCCTCACTGCAAGTCTGAGGAGCTACCTCCAGCTCCTTCTGCCCCAGTAAGACTGGCAGGTCGGCAGGAGCATCATGGTTTTTGTCGGTCATTGGGACGACATTTGGAGAGACATCCATGCCGACAAAAATGGCCCCCAACAACTTTCAATAAACCACAATGTGTTTTGTCGTGGATTGGCAATGGTTCTGCATGTTCATCGTCATCTTTATCTGTGAGCCAAATACACCCCCTTCACAACACGAAGCGAAGCATCAACATGATCCACGCGGTCGACACACACCATAGATGATCAGCATATATATTCAACCCCTGCGTGGCAGGAAGGCCCAGAACTCAAGTCAAGCCACCGTTCAATAGAATACAGCTTGAGGAAAGCAAACGACAGAGTGCGACCCGAAAGGTCCGCCAAACACACATGGGGCTCTTGACAATTGAGGAATCTACACCAAGACAGCTGAGAGCCCGTGCGTGTGGATGACGCCGGGAGTGGTCTCCTGGCATCCACAAAAAAATGCCTCAAACGAATGTTCTTCCCATGCCCCTGAACTGCCCTGCTCATGTCTGGCGACCCTCGACCTACAGTGCCAGACCCGAGCCCCAATCGAACTCCAAGATGGGCGTAGGGGATTCCAAGCCTCCATCTTGTTGAAGAAGTCCACCTGCAGAAAATGATTGTTTGCAGCCTTCCCTGCACTCCCTCCACCAAGACCATGTCTAACTCTCTGGGGAGCGCGCCGACTGCAAGAAGCCAACAACCTTTGCAACGTCCACAAATTCAGACAGCACCTGCAGCTCAAGAGTCAGAGTGGCCGCTCATCTCTCCTGCTCCAAATCTAAGTCTAAAGGCTACTTCGCTACTTCTGTTCACTGTGCATCACTTGCTCAAGACTGTTGTCCATGCGCTGCCACAGGCCAACCTTGCGAAAGATCTTGGCATTAACGAGAAGAAGCTCGCAGTCCGTCAGACACCTCTGGGCCGAAGCAGCGGCGTTGGACTTTCAACATTGTGTGGTGTTGGGTCTCACCTGCCCATGCAGGCCACGTTTGGCCAAGGTCACCAGCAGTCTTTCCGCAGCGTGCTCTGAGCCTCTGCCTTAGGAAACCATCCTGGAAACCTCGAAACCCCACGCTGCACAACAAAACCTAAGCCTAGTCAGCAAACCTGCCAAGATGAACTCCCGACGGAAAGGCCTTATCGAGGCACTCCGCGGAGCTTCGGACAGCAGCGCCATCTCCTTGGAGGGCCCAGGACGTCCGCCTTGTACAAAACAAACCTCATCCCAAACCCCCTCTAAACCCTCCTTGCTTCCGGACTGCGAGCGGTCAAGGGGCATGCAGCAGTAGCTCCCATATGTCCCACCCTGAACCCTAAAACACATGTGTGAACCCGAGGCCCCAAAAAGGCCCCGGCACCGAAGACCGAGCCAGGCTCCACCACATTCACCTGGCATTAGCGGGGCGAGCACGAAGCCCTTGTTACGCATCAGGCTTCTCAGTTCTCTTTTGCTAAACCCCATTTATTCCAGGCTTTGGTGAGCGTGCAGGGAAAGAGCTCAGGCTGCCCAGGTTCATTGTAAACCCATCGCAGACAAGCACACCACATGAAGTAGACCGAAACACACGTGCACGTAGTGCTGACTGTGTTAGCACTTGCGTCACAGCATCGTACATCGGAGTAGGTACAATATCAATCAAGAGCACAGTAGAAAAAATTTGGAACATCTCGGATGCAAGAAACCTCAAATCCCTAGCTCCCCCCCGTACCCACACCCTACCACCCGCAACGAGCCTGCTCCCCGAGGCAGGACTCCTCAAAATAAATGCAGGGTCTCGGCTCTGAGTTCAGCTTGGGGGGAAACTTGAGCCCCTTGAATCTGAGCTGCGAGGTTTGACATGGTTTGACTCGGCTTGACACACTTTATGAGCCATTCTACCACATCCTCCGTGAAGATGCTGAAGCCTTCAACTGTGGCGAAGACCTTAGGGCAGAAGGCGTCGCGAGCCCACTAGTCAGCATGTTTTCGGAAGCTTGGCATCTATGCACACGTGCCGAAGCATGCCCGAGACAAAGGTTCCAGGCCGTCCGGCCCAGGGCATCCAGCATCCTGGTGCGGAAACCATGCTTTTCCCTGTGCATGCGGCCATGCTATCACCCAGGCCACAAAGTAATCTCGCCTGGCCTGGCTGCGTCATCACGCTTCTTGACCTGCCTGGTGCCAAAACTCTGCGTGATGGAACAACGCTCCACTGAGTTTTGTGGTAACCCTGCCTTGCTGGGATCTTCTCTCGGATTTTCCAGGACATTGCGGAACAAGGCCTCCAGGTGCGATCCTTGCTGCTCATGAAAGAATGCTGCGCGTGTGTGCCTGCTGTTGATCCTGGACCAGATCGTCCTCACACAGGCTGCGACTAAGCACCCCCAGCCACTCCAAATATTTGGCTACTTTACTCACTTCCAAATCAACGGCTCTAACACTCAGCACCTGAAAGCAACAGAGCTTCTTAGCTCCCAAACCCATCGCGCTCCTGTCCCCTTCAGCCATGGCCGACTTCTCAGCCGGGTCCCTGCAAGAACCCATGCCAATGCTGGACATTCATCCAAGGACGCATGGATTCAGGCTCAGGAAAACTTTCATCATGTTGAAGCTGCGGTCAAGCTTTGAGTCTCCCAAGCCTGGCAACATCAAGACCCTCTGGCAGCTCCCACGCCCGGTGTGAGTTGCGCCTCCAAAACATGGAGTTCACCAAACACTCCATCTTTCCCAAAAGAAACGACACTCGCCCTGCCTTTGCCCGATGCCGGTCGTGGGCGTCACCTCCGGCGGCTTGCCACACATCCCTTCCATTCTCTGTGAGGCGAGCCACGTGCCCGCACAATCCCTTTTTCGGAAGGGGGAGTCATGCACTTGTCCTTTTTTGTGTCGGAGTCGCAGCTGGGCAGTTAGGGAGGGGAGGGCTGGGCAGCTCGGGCTCGCTGTCGCAAGTGCTGTCGCGCCGGGGGGCTGGCGAAAGCGAGCTGCGCCGCCACCGTCAGTGGTGAGCGCAGTCACACGGCCCGGGCCACAGGCTGCAAATGCGCCAAAACAACCCCCGGGATGGGCGCGACAATCCGGCGCCTGCTAAGCCAGCGGGGCCCAACTCGCCAGATGAAGGCTTCAGGCCAAGTTGTTAGGCAAGACCAGCGGACATTTTGTTGCACGTGTCTAGGAACTCGGCTTAATGGCAGAACAGATACAGAAACACAGGAGCCCGGGTATGTCTTTGCACACTTGTTCTTGTCTCTGTTACACTTTCTTCACAGGTCGATCCACACGCGCACTCCGTCAAATCAAAGTGCAAGCTTGCATGAGTAGCCGCCTGCACAAACGAAGAAAGAACACAGATTACATCAACAATGCTGCTGATCCAAGTCGAGTCAAACCCCCCCCCCCCGACCCAGCCCGACGACTACGAGGTGGCAGCGCCGTGCCCGCAGCAGTTCGTGGAAGGGCAAGCTGCACAACGTGGCCTACTAAGGGGAATTCCAACCTGGGCAACTGCAAGTTTAGTTTAGCGTCACGTTCAAAGCAATGCAGATTCAGAATGCATGTCGCTTCTGCTTCGGACTCCCTGCACCTATAGCTATGTGCGCCCGCTTCCGGGGTTACGCGCTGGCCTAAGCGACAAGGAGCACTCCCACCCGTGAACCTGCCAGGCCCCTAGCAAGACTGCCCTGTCACGAAATTCTGATGTGCGGGCAACGGATCTACGGTGAGGTGAGGGACAAGAATCAAGCCCAATAAAGCGTCTGCCCTCCATCCTAAACCCTGTTTGGGTCTCCCTCCCCCTACATCGCCTCGGCACGCTTCGCCTCTTGCGCTTCTCTGGCCAGATGCCTGGATCTTGGG
The DNA here is from genome assembly GCA_905221605.1 of Symbiodinium natans. NCBI lineage: Eukaryota > Dinophyceae > Suessiales > Symbiodiniaceae > Symbiodinium > Symbiodinium natans. Next base: position 823,359 of record CAJNDS010000824.1, read on the forward strand.
TTTGCCGAACTTACCTGCTTGGTGAACCAAGGCCTTACCCACAGACCGATCAGCACAAACACAGCCGGCCAGATGACTTAATCTTAGGCAGGTTGTAACTCATCATAGAAACACTGGCAGCCTAAATCTTTTTAAGCTGGGTGGATGACCGGACTTGAGTGAGAGTCCGCGGCATGTGTGCCTGCCACGGCACTGGCAGAGCAGAAGCTTGATGCTGAGCGATGACTATGACTATGACATGCTGTGACTGGTTTATGAGGGTTCTTTCATGAAACTGGAAGAGGTCATACCCATTGATTGCAGCATGATGCCGACCTTGAAGCTTTTAAGCAACCCAGCTAGACATTAAACTCAGTGCAGGGGGCCCATGTCGCTGTTGTGCGTGGGCACAGCTGTCTCAGGGTTGCGTCTGCTTATTCAGGGCGCACATCATCAGCTTCATTTAGCGTCCATCATCGTCCATCTAAGCCCTGCAACGAATCTGCCCATTTCAATCTGCCACGCCGACGTCGGGCCCTCGAGGGCTGGGGGCAGCATCTGCCGGCCGAACTAGCACCTCAGCCAATCCACGATGTGCCAAATCCAGTCATTTACCCATATCCGCCGAGGCCTTGGGCCGTAGGTGTCTGGGTAGCACAAAGCAGGCACCCCACCACTAATCCCCGCCACCCAACACCCCCCAGCCCCCTGGTTTGGTTGCCTTGTTACAGAAGCTCAGGCCGAGGCGGGTCGCGTAGCGTTAAAATTACGAACGCACGTTCATTGCTACCACCCTCACGTTAAAAACCCAAGCAAGCTAAGGGATTCAATTTTTGGGTTGCCAAACTTGAAGTCTTTGGTCGGGAAGTTGCACTTGCACCCTTTTGCACCACGATCCGTGCATGAACAATTGATCTCGCCTCAGCAAAACATGCAAAACGGCCCTGCACGATTTGTGGCCTTGCATCATGGCAAGCATTATACGAACCTTGACTTATCATTAAGAAATGATGGAACAACTTCGAAAGGAACAATGCACCTTGCAACATGATGGCTGCAACCACGCGGGCAAGACTTCTGAAATGCTTGAGGCTTGTGTGGTATGATCGGTTTTCCGGGGGCCACATCGACCTCAGCTCCTCACCGACACGTTGCCTCGGAGAAGAAGATACACGCCTTTCTTCGTCCGCGTTCACCCTTCTCCACTCGACGACTGGTGTCAATGTCTCTTACTCATCATTCTTGCAATCCCCGAGTTGAGGCAAAAAAGGAATGCCAACGATGTGGCCAATGCTGTGAGCCCCCGACTCGTCGCTTGATCTCCCTGGCCTAGGCCAACACGCCGCCACAGTTCCAACTGACCACATCGACGGGTGACATTCCATGTGAGTGTGACGACAGCTACATCGGCTCCGGACGGAAGATTACTTGGCCTTCGCATTCTTGCCTGACAGTTGCCACCTGAATGAAAGAAGAAAGGTGCCCACAATCCAAAGCTTGGAATGCGTCGCAGCACTTCCTTACAAAATCTACAAACATAAGCGGCCTAGCCGCTGCGACATGCTTGCTGCAGTTGTTCATGGTTTAGCCATCCAAGCACATGCCATTGGGCTAGCCCCTCCTCATGCATCAGAATTTCTCACCTCCGAAAAATAGCATCCGACCTTTGCGATCTTGTGTATGATGCCGACTTTCTCCCTCTCCATATTCATGAAAAATGGCGTTCTCCCTGCGAACAGAATGAGCAGGGGCATAGTTGGCGTTTGAGCAGCTTGTTCGCTACACTCCAACAAGATAGTGTGAAGGCACCAGAAAAACGAGGCGTTCACGCATTGGTGCTTTGCTTCCTGGCTGTTTCTGGAACAGCTGAGGATCAACTGAGGCCAAGGCGCAGAACCTGCTCCAAGTCTTTCCTGCCTGATCATTAACCCTTATTGAACTGAAGCCTAAAGCCATGAGGGACAACAAAAAAGAGGACTTTGCAGAGGTTCGCACGGACTTTCGTATTTGCTGACTCGCGCGCTGCCCACGACAGATCACCTCAGACGACTGCATCTTGGAAACGTGGATACATCCTCACGCTCCATGCCCATGCACGAACAACAAAATCGTCGAACAACTGCCGCGCCTCGGTCGTCTTGTGATGGGCGTGCTTTGGCCTGGACCATGTGTAAGCGTCAAGATCCACCAACACTTTTGCAACTTGCAGAAGTTGGCGACACATATTGTTGTCGACACACCTGGCTGGCATGGTAAGTGTAGTCCATTCCCCGCACAACGCGGCAAAGTTGCTGCCTGAAAGCCGAGCAGCACACAGTGTCTATGCCACAACCAGCTGAAGTCGCTGAGCAGCTAGCTGAGTCCAACCTTTTTGATTGTACTCGCGACCTCAAGTGTGACAAGCCCCCAAACAATGCTGGCTTGGCTTCGTGTCAGAAGGTCAAGCTGGGCATCAAACAATGGATCAAATTCCGTTGTTTGTTCTTCGAGGCCGTCACCTCCTTGAACCCGTTACAGGTTCCCAGATGAACCGAGCACCATATCGTGTTTCTCCACAGCATGGAAACAACGCGCCCCACACAAACAATGGCCTTGCAATAGGATGTTTTTATTGGAGCACGCGCACATAATCATACATGATGCAGCGTCCTCATGCGTGAGGTGTCTCGCCCGCGAAATACCCTGGCAAGCGATGATGCACATGACATGCATGCGTTTCGCCCAGTGCACGTGTGGAAAGTTGCCGATGTACGTTGGCTTGTTTTTTTCCTAACGTTTGTCGCCAGCAGTTTGTAAACCACGCAAGTCCTTGACGTTCAAGGGGGCTTTTCATAATAGTGCCCCGGAAAACAGTTGCTAATTCAGTATTTTGGAAGAGCTCATTTGTAACAACTTTTAGCCTGCTTGGTTCACTCTACTGCGTCTATTTCCTTGGAACTTCCTTCTTAATTTTGGCTGAATACAATAATAGGATCTGCCCCAACCGCTTCCCGAGCCACCCGCACCCAGGCCCCTTCCACTATCTTGGCGGCCGCTGCGGGGGCATGCCCTGGCGGTTCATGCGCTACATTCATTTCATTCACTTCACTTACAACCGCAGTAATAATGTTCTCTTCACTCTCTGGAACAGCTAAAGTTGTTTGCCCCTGCAAGAGGGCTTTCAAGAGATTCCGGAAGGTTAGACAAGCGGTCGGGGTCCGAGGGTGAGACAGGAACAAGATTATGAAAGTAAGTACTGGTGAAGACCTTAATGAGCCGTGGAGAGAATACTATTAACTAAGTGAGATATAGAAGTAAGACCATAAGACATAAATTGTCGTTTAAATGAGTTTCCAGCCGCGGCAAACAAGAAGTCCCACGGGTCGCTCGCTTCGCGGATGCGGGTAGGGCAGCGACAGCGCTCTTCGCACGGCGGCGCGCATAAAGGGCGGCACATCTTGCAGAGTAGGCACGGGCCGGCGCAACTCCTCACTCAGGTCAATGCCCCATCCAAGCTTGCCCAGGCCTTTTCGGGCAACACGGCCACGTGCTGCGAGCACTCTTCGTACTAGTGGGTGGTGGGAACGCCGGCTGGACATGTGGTAGTAGTGTTGCGAGCGCGCCCCCCCAACGCCAGCGCCCACGCTCGCGCAGTCCTGTGTGTTGCCGGAGCATGCGAAGGGCAGGAGACCGTGGATGCTGCGGCACGGTTGTTTGCGCTGCCACCGGGGCCGCTACCCCTAGCTTCAGCCGTGCTGCTTTGCCAGGCCTCGCCTCGGACGGCTACTTCACAGCAGCGGCGCAAACGGCGTTCTTCGAACAGTACGGGAGTGTGCTTGTTGCTGCTACGGCGCCGGCTTTGGCGGCAGATTTTCGCACGGCTCTGGGCCGCAACGGGCCACCGTCCCCCGCCCCGAGCCGCGGCCGGGCCGTCGTGGTCCCGAGCGAGGGCGGGGTCGCAACCGAGCGGCGACATGCCTCATCCGTCAGGAACCCCGTGGTGAGAACACGCGTGCTCGCAGGGCACCATGCTCGGCGGTTGCGCGTCTTGCCACGGAAGCGCGGCGGGAACCTCGGCAGCTGCCCTTACCCTTCTTGCGGTCCCCGTGCCAGCTTTGACTCTTGCTGGGTTGCAAGAAACACATGGGAAGTCGTATGAAGTCGTGTACTTCACTGGGGTCGACGGCTTTTCGGTTGGCCACGCGGTTCACCTAGTCATGCTGTTCAGGGCCAAGTCGGGTGGTATGATGCTGACACCACTCGTTATCCGGGCAGCTGGTTTGTGGGCCCTGCATGGCCCGGCTACTGGGGTTGCCCGAGGGTTGCTTTGCAGGGCAGCTTGCGCATTTTGCTGACCAACACCCTTGATGCTGCGTTTCGTGCGTGCGTTACTTGTGGCGACTGCATGCTCGAGTGGGGGGGCTCTGGACGCCAAAACCCCAGACGTGGCACAAGCTGAGCGGTGGTCTGCAACGGCAAGTGCGGGGCGCCAGCAGGAGCGGCAGCCGCAGCCGTCGCAAGAGGAGCACACGGAGGTGAGCGGGCGGCAGGGCAACAGCTTGCGGACGTAGGGAAAACTGTGAGCGCACGGCCCGAATGGGGTCCAGCTTGCGAGAGCAGCAGCGCTCGGACGCAGGGTCGAGGTGAGAAAGGTGCGTCTCGAGGGCGCGCTCGTCGCCACGCAGGCGGGGGCTGCGTGGCGGGGTCAGCCCTGGGGGGCGCGGGGCGTACGCCGTCAGAATGGCGATCGAGGGCTGACGCTAAAGCATGGCTGCCAGAACAGGGTCCACAGCTTCTGAGGATTTTTTTTTCCCGCGAGATCGGCCAATGATCAAGGTCGGAGGCCTAGCCTACTGCAACCGGACTCAGCAGGCAGCACTAAGCGGAAAAGGCAGGGACGTACGGACTTGCCAGGGCATGACAAGACCAGGTGCCCATGTCTATCCGAAAACGATCCCCGGCAGCCAAGCATCCCAGCCATGCACAAGGCCACTCACACAACCCCAACAGGATTAGGATTGGCGACGGCCCGTGCATGGAAGAGAGAAGGCGGATCGTGTATTTTCAAGCTGGTTTGTCTTAAGGACTTACGCAAAAGGACATCCAAAAGAAAACGTGTCATGAATTCTAAAGTGAAGAAGCAGCACATCGTTCTCGAAGTCAGTCTCAACGTTTGCCGTATTTGCTTAAGGCACCAACTCCAAGGGCCAGGAACGAAACAAAGAAAGTTAGCCATGGTAGTAGCAGCAGCGCCAAGACATCTGGAGGTTCTGCAATTTCCATCACGAGCCATGCAAGAAATCTCTCAAGCATAAGACGTTTGGTGTTTTTGCTTAAGGCACCAACCCCAGAAGCAGAAAAAAAACACAAGACAACAAGCAGAACTAGTTGCGTCTCACGCAATGCGACAAAGGGCAGAGTGATTCAATGGGAGCCACGGGGTTAAAAGAACAGTTCGGACAGCAAACCAAAACCTGAAACAAAACAAAAAAGAACCAAAAAAAAAATCTTGCAACCATGAGTGACGCACTGGCAAGACTGTTTAGGGAAGAGCGCACCCCTGGTTTTCTCAGCGCTTGTCCAGGAGTCGTAGGAGCTCGCCTGACGCCCGCACCCATCGAGTGACACTCCAAGCATCAGTTAGATTGCTGCCGACTGACCTCCGAGCATCAGCGCAGCCCCAGTCTGGAACATTGCACATGATCTGCATTGCCACATCACAGTCAAAGAATAAATGCTCGATATCTTCCAAGAGATTGCTGGAACAAAATCTGCATGGAGCAGCCGGCCCAAGAGCAGCATGCGAGAAGTAGCCTTGAAGTTTAAGCTGAACCCAAGCTTGGGCATCGGAGATGCGAATCCCGAGATCTGCCAACTGATGCACCGTCCAACTCAGCTTCGAGTAGCTTAACCAGTGCTGAATGTTTTTTGAACAAGAGTGCCAATTTGCCTGCTCATGCGCACGGACAGCAGGAAGAACAACTGTCACAGCGTGATAGTGCAACTTAGCCTTGATCTGCTTGACAGAAAGGACTGAAGTATCAATACCGAGCTCTGGTAGTCCCAGTTGCTGCTCTTTGCGCAGCACGCTGGCCGACCAGGACGACGGTTCGTTTTCAGCCAGCCGCAAAATCTCATTTTCAGAGCTGTAGCGAGCATCATTGCGGGCACGCCGCCGCACCATGATAGCTCGGCTCCACGCGGTCGCTGACAAGCGATCCAGAACACCCAGCTCATGCATCAAGACAACCCGAAGTACTGCGTAGCACCTCAGGATCTTCTTGAGCAAGGATGCCTGCAACCCATTGACCTGTTTTTCGAAGAACGGAACTTGAACTGTGAGTTCGATCGCGTGGGATGCCGACGGAAGTAACCTTGTACGAAAGGCAAGAAGGAGTGCATGCATTGGAAAGCCTGCAGACGACAGCTCAGTCAACAGCATATGCATCTTCGAAGGTCCGCGGGAGAGGATACACTGCAGGTGAGCTCTGCCATCAAATTGGGCCCCCAAGGAGACTCCAAGCTGGACATGTGAATCCACAAAATCCACACGGGAGCCTTGCAAGACCAGCGGTCGCACCTTAGCAAACCCATGCGCCAGAATACAGTTTTTGCCTGTTTTGTAAACATATTGGTCCAATGAGGCTGCCTCACCCAAGACATCAGTGGCACGGGTCGCATGGCCCAACGATGCCACTGGAACCCGAGTGTCATCCACAAAGCTTCGCAGTCCACGACGTACTGTGGACGCCAGGTCCAAAAGTACCAGTCTGATGGTATCATTCGGGGCAGCTTTCATGACATCCATCCAAGTAAGGGTCAAATCGCAAACCATGTCATACAGCATCCTAGCCACATCCATGTCATAAGGGGCGTCTGCAGAACCATCTGCACAGGCATGGTAGGCCGAAACAGCCTCCATCGGAGGATCAAGGCCTACGCCTACCATCCGCTCTTGAGATAGGGTTCCCAGATTTGCCTGCGCCAGACAGAATTGTAGGGGAGACAACTTGCGTCCTTCAACGGTGCCGACATCAATGGAAAAGCTACGAGATCGAGCAACACCTTTCACCACACTCATGGAGGTGGACTTCAGGAGCTCATCAGCAATGAGCCAAGAAGCCGGGCATGTCACAACGCTCTGAAGATTGGCCAGAATAGGTGTTCGCCATTGTGTGTCAAAGGCCTCGCGACGGTCTGTGAACACAACTCCGAAGGGTAGGCTCAGCGCTTTGCGAAGCGAGGCTGCGGCAAGATCTGTCGCGACCACGACAAGTGACTCAGCACGGCCCTCTTGAATGCAGCCTACATGGTTCCACGTCTGCTGCTCTAGCTGCATCCACAGCTCCTCCTGCAAACGTCCTTGGGCCGAGTTGAGGCCAAGGATGCGGTAGGACGAGAAACATTGCGGATCTCGCTTGGGCTTGCGAGTGTGGTAGAGGTCTTGTACCGTCCACCATCGCGGGGTCATGCCTAGCATATACGCCAAGAATTGAAGCGCTTGCACAAGAGCTGACACGCTGGGAACTTCTGCAAGGAGGGCAGCGTATGGAAGGCCTCGACACGCAGCTTGTGCATCGATACAACTGCATGCTTTTTGAAAGCACTCAGCTGTCAGAGCAGCTGGCTGCTGCAGCGTAGACCACTGCTGCTCACGCACGTGGCATCTGAGGATCTCCAATTCGGCATCGGCCTCGACGCGATGGACTGGATCAGCAGTGTCAGGTACACATTGGAAATTCCGTATGTAATCACAGGCACCTTCCAAGAGGTCATGTCCTGTAATAACCTGATCCGTACTGGTGACCATATATTCCGGCAAGCCAGGAGAAGATTTGCGGAGACATTTGGCCAGGAAGGACTCAGCGGAGGAAGACATTTGGTGGCAAAGATCCAAGTACGTAAGCTGTCGCCGGGTGCTGACAGCACTTTTGTGCTGGGCAACGGCATGTCGGAATTGCGACCTTTTGGCCCTGATGTCTGCCAGAGCACAAGCACTTCCTGGCATACCTTTGTGTGCTCTATGTGCTTTGCAAGCACGCAACAAGTCTTGAAACTCTGAGGAGGCATCGCATGGGGCGGGTGGCTGCGGGACCGTGTGGGGACCACAACATCCTGGCGTGCAGCGCCACGTGGCCCGCCCAACGACACGGTCGAACTCCCACAACAACTGGGCTCCGCAATGGCGACACGGGCTTGCAGCTTCTGCGAGCGCTTGGAGGGAATCCAAACGCACCTCTTGGGCACATCCGGGGCCCGCGCCATGCAGCAATCCCCGCATCGTGCCGGATGGAGATTGGGGCCCTTTGCATTTCCCGGTGCGGCAGCTGCACGAAAACAATCCCCCCCAAGCGGCGGACTGCAGCGACGGCGTTGCAGCAGAGGAGGGTGACACCCGGCGGTGGCCTGGGTTCAGGCGCATCGTTAGATGTGAACGTCCGCAATGCGCAATCCGGGACGGCCTCACGCACCGTCGATTCTCCAGCGATCCGGTCCGGCATGCCGACGCCGTGGCGCTGGCAGCTCTTAGGGCAGCGACCATGCCGGCACAGCGGGCACAGCAGATCCGCTGGACCTTCGGCCTGCGCACGACACTGTGCCGTGCAGCAGCCCAAATGCATGTGGTGCCGGCGGCAGGGCAGAACACTCGCGGCGCGTGTGCGGCTGCAAAGGACATGATGGCAGACCAGCAGGCGACGAAGGCGCGCGAGGAGTCGGATGAACTGGGCTGCCTCCTCGCTCCAACGCCTTCCGAGCTCAATCCCGACCACAACGAGCCGGCACAACCCGAGTGGTTGCGCGCCGGCATAAGACTGTGCCCGATTCGTGAGGAATCAGGCGGGCGCCCGTCAGGAGGCAAACCGTCCGCGCGCTGCAGTGTGCAGGCGACATGTTCCCCGCACGCGTCCCTCGCGTTCGCACACGCGCGTCAAGGCTTGTAGAGCTCCGTCCCGACTGGGGCGCGTGAGTTGGCACGCGTAGCGGTGGGGCCATCGTGGGTCAGATGCCATGTGAGGTGCGGGTGAAAACACCGGACGTGCACAGCCAACTAGCAGCCCCGGGCTCCGTTTTTGCGCTTCTGCGCTGCGACGTGCCTCCCGACGTTGGCGTCAAACTGTGGAGTTCAATTGCTCGGGCAATCAGCTCCCTCGGCTTGCTGGCCACGCGGCAGGACTCCTGCAAAACATCTTCTAGCGCGGCGTCCCTGTCAGCGGCCTTGCAATCGCACTGGCGCCCGCAAAAGATGCACATCGCCGCAGCGCAGATTGCGGGTCCACTTGCCTGGAGCGCTCTCACGTTGCGGAGTCAGTCAAGGCCTCGTGTACCGTGACACATGGGCATAGTGAGAACAGTTCTTATTTTCAGAACGCCTTTTTACGTCAGCAGTCTCCAACAATCAGCGCAGCGGCAGGCGGCTGGGTCCTTCCACGTCAGCAAAAGCCAGGATCTCATCCAGCTCCGGCGCCGCAGTCAACGCGGGCGCCGGCAGGGCCCGCGCGCGTCCAGCTGCACCGCATCTTCGTGCCACCGCCCTCCCACCTCACAACCGAGGACGCATAGGCTTTGCGCGCCACCGGCCACCAGTTCGAGGTAGGTGGCGTGCTTCGCGCCGTGCGGCGGCCCTCAAGACAGCCCCATCCGCCGCCGCCGCGCCTGGGTGGGGCGCGCCGTGTTCTCACTCAGGTCCCAAAACAGAAAGATTGCACACGCTGTCGACACACATTCGGTGGAGACAACCATCGTACCTCCAGATCGTCACGCTTCCCTGCCATCTGTAAGGCAAGTTATACACCTGGGAAGTCCAAACTAATGCTGGAATACACTTTAAACACGGAACCTCCGCGTTGCACGGAACCTCCGCGTTGGAGACGGGATTCAGAGAGAATGCAGAGGCGGGCCATGCCTTTGGACTGGTCTGCTGGGGCTTGGGGCTGAAGGCCGTCTGGTCCCCCAGTAGTGGTTGGCCCGCATCACTACTGCTGGCCGATGACCGCTAGCGCCTCGATCTCGTAGTGTGCATGCACTAGAAACATGCTGTGTTCCATGTCGCGCTCCCCCGCCTGTGACTCGGCCAAGCCGTAGTGCACCACCTGTTCGCCGATGCCGTGGCACGCACGCATCGCTTTCCAGACGTGCAGAACACGATTCAAAACGCGTGGGAACAACATTGTGAGCGGCACGCCACTTCCTGCGCAGAGAATGTTAGTGTTATGCTGTCGCTGGTAACGAACGTCGGATGCCCCAGGACCAAAAGCGATCCAGGTGCACGATGGTGCACACTTCAGATTGCTTGGCAGCCATGCTGCGAGCCGTGAAGCAAGTTGGGCGCCCATGCCACGGTCGCTTCGTTAGATGGCCGATGAGCCTACAACACGACGTGCCACAAGGAGAAAGCTGCGAGCAAGGCGACGCGTTGGCACCGGCATTGCCTGCTCTGGCACAGCATGAAGCCTTGCTGGCAAACCGCCCGCGCACCGCGCGCGCTAGCCAATCGCAAAGGTACGCTGGTGACCCGTGACACTACGTTGCTACAAGACCTCACCCTGCAGGAGCCATCAGGAGCCACTCCATCTCTGTTGCTGCCGACGCTGCCGAAGGGTTGTCATGCTCCATCAGTCCGGCGAAAGAACGTCAGGGATCGACACGTCGCACGGGCGAAAAAACAAAATGCACGCGAACGACATCCGTTAAGCGGAACCTGACTGTCTGCCGGTGCTTTGGTTGCCACGAAGCTGTGTGACCTCAGTGTGCAAATCGTTGGGCGTTTGCCGCATCCAGCTCACGACCTCTGGATCTTTAGGCCTGTCCGTTCGGGGTGGCATCTTGCTCGCAGTCGACAGTATCTTTATGTCGTTTGATTTTCATAGTCGCCCACACCCAGGAAGCATCGCAAGCAGGCCTCGGACATGAGCAATTTTGATCGTTTGTGCTGGGCTGGTGTGCTCCTGAGCTCGGCATGTGTTGCGGAAAGCGTCAATCTGGGTGCGCTGGCGCCCTGGGTGCAACAGTGCCCTGGACAGGTCGCCGCAGTGGTGGTGCAACCGTTTGAGGTCCTCGCCATGCTTGCACACGCTGATTGTCGCCTCATGACGCGTCTTCTCCCAACAACACGTTCTGGCCTCATTTCAGCATTCGCTTTGGCCAAAAATTCCGACAAGATTGTTTAACGCTTCTTGGCCAGATGGCTCCGAGTCGCCTTCAGAAACGCCGTCACTGTGTTGCTTGGCCGTGAGCTGCTTTCACTGCCTGACCTGAAGAGTTCAAAAAGCACAGACAAACTTGTGGCATGATACCACAATTCGTCGGCACCACGCCATGCGCCCGCAACGTGCGTTTTTGACCTTAGCCAACATCCGAAGCATTCTGGCAAGGCACCAGTGCATCGTTTCGGCACGGCATGCCTGTACAGATTGTGCGATCAAACTGTCAAAATTATGGAGCATCGTCGTCGTCGTCGTCGTCGTGAGTCGTGAGGCATCGTCCACTGTTGACATGGAGTTGTCGGAGGTTTTGCCAACCGCGCGAGCGCCTGAGTTGCAGCGATGTTGCAGTACGTCCTCATTGCCAGCAGGGCGGAAGGAAGGCGCAAAACGGCGGAGAGCGCAGGTTAAATGTAAAGATCGTGCTGTGCCTAGACCTTGCAACTTAAGGCCGACGACATGGTAGTACGGATGCACAGCACTTTGAAGTACTCGGCAGTGCCTTCTTGGAGGCATCTGGTTTAATCCCTTGAAGGTTGTAGGGGGTTGTGGAATAAAAAAAGAAGCAGGCTCATTGGGAACACATGCAAGAAGAGGCTCCCTATGCGCGTCGATGCCTTTGCGTGTATGCCCAAAGCTTGTTGAACAAACTGTTGTATGCAACGACCGTGCCATGGTCACCTTCCTGGTTGGCAATGTCCACCTTGAGAGGCTTGCACGTGAAACCTTCCTGCACATCAAAAAAATTTATCTGAGGCATACACACGCGGGCAGACGATTCGCTGCACTTGCCCAGGTCATCCTTCAGGAGCCATAAAGATCGAGTGACGAGAAATTCGCGTCCACTGAACAAACACGACACGAGCAACACTCATGACAAATGAGCAACAAACGAACAACAAACCAGCAATAAACAACCAACACACAAACATCAAGCAAACCAACAAAATGAACAGCCCACGAATACCAAACAACAACACAACAAACAGCAAACGAACATCATCTGAACAACAATCGGCCACCACCACCACCTCACTCAGTCAGTCAGTCGCTCACTCATTCAATCACGCTCTCACTCACCTAATCACTACTATTGAAAGTTACTATTGTGTTTCTGGTTTCGAGACAGCCTGTCCCTTGTTCTGACAACGACGAAACTTGTCAACTCCTACGGTGCTCCGGTCCTCGAAGGCCGATTTTTCGGCCTGTTCACGGAGAAGACCTGCTTGCTGAAATGCTGATGCGGCGAACCTGCACTGAGTGGTTGAAGGTGCAGGGCTGCGGGGTTTCCGTTTACGGTTGGTTCTTGTGGGGTTCACGGGAAATGTTCTGCCAAACCATGCCAAGACTCTTTACCCAGTGCTCCGCTTGCTCGGTACTGCCTGATGCAGCCCGATGCTGGCAATACCCGTGTGCATGATTTTGCTCTTTGCTTCCCGTGCAAGAACCATTTCCTGAACAGTGCCTTCACCATCCACGCTGCCGACAACGTGGGGATCCTGACGTGTCTGCTGCGAAGGTTGCCGTTATGACAACGTATCTGACGCGTTTTGCCCAATAAACAATACAGGCCTTCTTGTCCGAGGATGCTTTCAGATTTTGTTGAGAAGGCGTCAACAACCTGAGCAGCAGCTGGACATTGCTTGGTTTGAACCAGATAAAACTTCGCCAACAGTTCGGCCTGTCGTCCTCCGGCGATATCACAGTCTCTGTCCATGCCCAAGCCATGAACAAACATGTCAACCAGCTGTGTGTCTTGTGTGGTGCAAGCGCACCACCATTTCTGAGTGGACACAGTTGCAGTAACAAAATGCGAACCTTGGTCATGCTTTTCGATCAATATTCATCCATGGGCACTGTTTGCTGCCATTCCTGTTTACTTCGCACATGCTTCAGACGCAAACAACATTTTGGGATGGCTTGCAAAGCCGACAACACGAACAAAAGCTTTGGCATCCAAGTTTTTCGATTTGCGACATGCCTTATAAACCCGTCTTAAAGGAAGGGACCACCAACCCATATAAGACATGCTTGTGTCCCCAAACGACCCTGATGCTCGTGGACATCAATCTTGGATTCCAGCTTTGCTGAAACTCCACTGCTAATTGCAAAATGTCAATGCACATGCACAGTGTATATCTAAAAAGCCAAAACAATCAGAACCTGGTCCGTGGTGACATGTGGGAGGAAAATCCATGCTCATGTGATGATTGTCAAAGTAAACGCCTATGGCCTATGGTACCCGAAACCAATCTCTGCAAGTCTTGTATCTGGACTCCACCCTTCATTCACAAGGTCCGTCGGACACTCACTTCGTTCCAGTTGCTTTTCAAAGTTGGAATGAAGGACCGAATCCATTTCGTTTCTGTTTTTTGAACTCTCCCGCACGTCGGAAAAGCCATGGGTCGCGTCGGTACGGAGGACTAAGCAGCCGATACGTCTTTAGATCAGCGGGCCGGAGGAGACAAGCACGACTCCGAGCTCATGACTGCACAATTCCCAGATCAAGTTTTTTTCAAGATCAGTTTCCAACTGATCACTGAAAGATGTTGGAAGATCTCCAACATTTCATTTGCTGAACTTTGGTATCTCCTCACGTGATATGGAATTTGGTCTGACGATCCAGGACAACACTACTGTCGGAGATCTTCAACAAAAGAGCCAGGGTTTTGTTTCACCTTGCAACACCAAATCTTCTTTCACTCACTCCGGACTCTTCCGCAAAGAAACTCTCCTCGCTTTATTCTGCTTCACTTTGCAGGCCGGAACAGCAATTTTCCACTCTGGACTTTCAAGACTCACCCAGTGTCAAGTTCTCCAGCCAAGCTCAGTTCAGTTCAGTAACACTCCAACGCGTCTTGCCTTTTTTTTAAGCGGGCGCCCCTTTACCACATCAGCGGCCCAGTGGGCAGGTCTTGGCAACGGAAGGACATCTACTTTGAGAGCCAAACTGTACAAGCCAGCGAGTGTAAAAGAAGTCGTGACTACAAAGAAGCAACCGCTAGCGCAGAGGCCCTTATTGCAAGACAACTTAACGCAAGGCCAGCGAGGTGAGACCAATGCAAACAAGAAGCTACCGGCACCAATCACTCAGCTGCCCGTCACCCATAGCAATGCTGCGCCACGTCTGGTACAGACATTAAGCGAAAGTATGGGTAGGCCGTAAGGCAAGGAACCTCCGTCACCTAAGCTGCTCAACGCGTCCGTAGAGACAGTCCCCACACAAGCGCCAGGGCCGTAGCAAAAGCATGGCACTCAGGACTCCTTTTTGGGTTGACAAGAAAGTTGCAAGCGCACTGAAAGAAAGGTACAAACGCGCACAAAGGCGCAATGCACACAGAGTGCCAGAAAGGGCGCCCCGCCCCCGAGCGGGGGCAGGCAAGGGGCTGGTGTGGCTACACAATGCTGCCATCGGCGCTATGTGAGTCCGGGCGTCCTCACATACCTGTTAGGGGAGTACCCTATTTGGAGGCTCCTTGTGTTTGCGCCGAAAGTTTTGAGGCTCGACCCCATGGCCATAGGGCGGGCCTGGAGCGCTGCTTGCAAGAGGCCATATTTTTACAGCCCCGCGCAGCGGCCGATTTTTGAGACGGCACAAGAGCCCCAAAGGCTGCTGGCTGGCACTTGGCTCATGTGCTTCCCAGGTACCGGGAGCCTATCGGCTTGGCACGCTTAGCTTGGTGACGTATCTCCTGGAAGCCTCCGAAGGCTGAAACACTGCTAAGCCTCCCGGGAAAGTTTTAGGCAGCAGTTAGAGAGACCTGATCGCTTCTGGGCCTTCCAGAGAAGGTTTCAGCAGTTTGCGCAAAGAACAGGCGGCGTTCAACAGCCTAGCTGCGCTTTTTACAGCTACCGTGTACCGCCCCCTTGCCAGACAACCTAAACCTGCCGGATTGGCGCGAGTTTTGAGGCAGGACTCACACGGCAGAATGATTACACAGGTTCGCTCACGGTCTCCCCCTGCAGTGCAGGTATCAGGCCGCACGCAGCGCGGAGCTCGGAGCATTTTAAGGCCCCCAAGGCTGCTTAACGGTCTGCAGCCAACCGCGCGTCAAGTGTGAGAGTCAAGGGGCCTTATAACTCAGAGCCCCGCGCAGCGGCCGATTTTTGTGGAGAGCACTTTAAGCAAGTTTACCCCGTGACTACACCTGATGCGGGACCCACAGCAAAGTGTTAGGCCTAACCACTTCTGCGCCTGCTGGAGAAGGTTGAAGCAGCAGTTTCTCACATACCTTCTGGGCCTTCTGGCGAAGGTTCCGGCAGCCGTTTGCGGGGCCTAATCACTTCTGGGCCTTCTGGAGAAGTTTTAGGCAGCAGTTTGAGAGGTCTACTCACTGCTGGGCCTTCCGGAGAAGTTTTAGGCAGCAGTTTGAGAGGCCTAATCACTTCTGAGCCTTCCAGGGAGGGTTGAGGCAGCAGTTTGAGAAGCCTAATCATTTCTGGGCCTTCAGGCAACTGTTTGGGCAGCAGTTTGAGAGGCCTAATCATTTCTGGGCCTTCTGAAGATGTTTGAGGCATCAGTTTGAGAGGTCTACCCACTGCTGGGCCTTCAGGAAAATTTTTAGGCAGCAGTTGGAGAGGCCGACCCACTGCTGGGCCTTCCGGAGAAGTTTCAGGCAGCCGTTTGAGAAGCCTAATCACTTCTGAGCCTTCCGGGAGGGTTTAGGCAACAGTTTGATAGGCCAAAGCACTTCTGGGCCTTCCGGAGGCGGTTTGGGCAGCAATTTGAGAGGCCTAATCATTCTGGGCCTTGTGGAGAAGACTTAGGCATCAGTTTGAGAAGCTTACTCCCTTATCACAGAGGCCGTAGCGAGCAGGGTGTGTCCATCGTGCTGCGCAAGATAGACCAGCAGATGTCCGTTGTATTCGGCACTCTAAGGGGGTGGCGCTGTCCATGAGCCATGGCGTTTGTTAACAGGGCCGCGCCGGATTGCAGGCCGATTACAGCGATGACGCGCTTGTGGCAAGGAGTGCCCCCGCCAGGCACCCCTCCAGCATGAACAGGCTTGTTCCTGCAGGTTGTTCCAGGCACTTTTCCAACAGAAACCGGAGTGTCCCTGCCGGGTAAGAACTGACACGAAAAGGCCTCCGCCCGATGCTGCGACTAGCACTGTCACAAGGGTGAGGGGCAGACCAGAAACCTAAGCAGCAAACCTAAACCCTATATGCAGAATCCTGCACACCCGCTGACTGCTACCACGCACAGAGCTGCACACAGACGAGCCCGCCAGGCTGATCAACAAGACGCCTTCGCGGAGCCCCGCAGCGCTAGGTGCACAATAGGCAAGTGGATGTAAGGGAGCATTTTGAGGGAAGGGAATGCTACTTAAGGACAATTTAACACTACACCTCAGCTAACCCAGCACGCTTGCACCGACTGGCAAGACCGTTCGTTTGTTAATCGCCTTTGGTTTGGGGAGCGGCCAGCAGATATCAACAGTGCGATCCTAAGCCCTCCTACACCCAAAACGCAGGACAACGTGCAGAATTGCGTCTCACACAGACGCATGAGTTGCGATTCACACAGACGCATGAGGCTTGCGCAGTGTGTGCAAAACGACAGTATTAAGGCTGAACCCCAACCCGCCTGGCACGCTAGGGGAAAGTGCCCGACAGGACCTGGGCATGGACCTGGGCACCTCGACCCTGTGCACCTTGAGCCTGCAAGCACGCCTGACCAGGAAGGGCCTGTGCAGCTTGAGCCTGTGCTTTTGCGGACACCTGCGAGCACGCCTGACCCGAAAGGGCCTGTGCACCTTGAGTGTGTTGGCACCTGCGAGCACGCCTGACCCGGAAGGGCCTGTGCACCTGGAGCCTGTGCCTTTGCTGGCACCTGCAAGCACGCCTGACCCGGAAGGGCCTGTGCACCTTGAGGGCACCTGCAAGCACGCCTGACCCGGAAGGGCCTGTGCACCTTGAGCCTGTGCATTTGCAGGCACCTGCAAGCACGCCTGACCCGGAGGGGCCTGTGCACCTTGAGCCTGCGCGGGCACCTGCAAGCACGCCTGGCCCGGAAGGGCCTGTGCACCTTGAGCCTGTGCATTTGCTGGCACCTGCAAGCACGCCTGACCCGGAAGGGCCTGTGCACCTTGAGCCTGTGCATGCGCGAGCACCTACAGCCACGCCTGAGTCGGACGGGCCTGTGCACCTTGAGCCTGTGCATGTGCGGGCACCTGGCGGCAAGGCTCGTACTAGCTAGGGGGCGTGGCAATTGTACTAAGCGCACTCCAATGTTGCAAAGAGTTGATACGCTGCACGGGCGGGAGAGGCAGGCTTGCTGCTGGGTGTAGGGCAGTTATTCGCATCAATAGGCAAAGGGCTGGTGTAAGCCACACAGTGAGCAGCACAGCCCTCACGCATGCAATGGCTGATATAGCCACACAGCAAGCAGCACAGCCACCGCACGCGAACTGGATGCATCGGGCATAAACCTTTGCTGCGTTCTCGCTCTTACAAGCAAACAAAGGCCCGTGCTACGCACAAAGCACTTCCTCGGCGTTCTCGCTCTTACTAACCGAGGGAAGCGCACAAGCAAGCAAACACCCACCTCGCCCCGTCCACGACAGCGAACCAACGCGAGCAACGTCTAGCGCTCTATCAGCCGGCGGGCCTGACGAAAGCATTCAAGGTCATTCTGGAATGACGCGCGGCGTTCACCAGGTAAACATTGGTCTTACACAAAACTGAATTCATGCTGGCCCAGGGGGCCTAACTAACCCAAATACCAAACGACCAACTGCTCTTACGCCGGAGCTATCCAACAGAAGATCGAAAGGACTTGAGTTACAGAATAATGCTTGTTATTGCGTTTGCAGAGGCAAGTCGTAAGAAAGCCGGAGCTCTTCTTGCAACAGCACGGGAGCCAACAGGTCTGTACAAATACAAGTTCAAAACTCATGCAGCGGCAAAAACATGCTCGTGTCTTCACACGCACCACAAAGCCGGCTCCGAACAAAGGCTCCCAAACTGGAAAATCAAAAATTCCCCCGCTGTGCCACTTGCTGCCATCCGAGCTATGCTGGCCAGGAGAGGGATGCAGGGCTGCATCCCCCCTGCCAATGATTGCATGGCAACTATGCAATGTTCTGACTTGAAAGCAATCCACAGTTATTACAATGGATTCTTCTTGCAAGCGGACGCTGGGAAGGAACTGCGCAACGCTAAGTAGCCTCAGCCACAGAGAACGCACGGCCATTCGTCCTAGCGACAAAGTGCAAATACCTTACGCCGAAGCTATCCCGTAATGCACAAGCGCGCAAGAAACCCTAAGAAACTAGGTACTTGCGGAAGGAAACGGGCGTTCCCAACGGTTAAATAGACAAAACAAGCCTCAGAAAGCTCTAAGAAGACTAAGAAAGCTATGGTTGGAAACGGGCGTTCCCAACAGTTACACAGGCAAGCGAGCCTTGGCTTACTTAGCAACCTAATGATCAACTGCGGGCGCAGTTAATGTCTCAAAGCTTCAGGCGAAAGTGGTTGCAGAACTGGTTGCAATGCAGCTTGCAATGTCGTCACTAAGTGCAATCCAGAGATGTACAATGGAAACACAGAACCAAGCACACCTACGCCTCCGGGCTGTCCCAGAGGGGGCCGCTACCTACGAGTACCCAGACCTTCCAAAACCCCTTAATTAAGGAATATACCCTAATTCATAATAAGGATCCTTAGTATAAATTAGGGTATATTCCTTAATTCAGGGGTTTTGGAAGATCTGGGTAGGGTTCCAAGCAAAGCCAGACCTTTAGCTACGGACTCCCACCCCTCCTACGGCTTTCCTGGTGGCTTAACCACCTCGAGCAGACGCGGTCTTGAGCCAAAGGTTACGGGACACTCCAACGCGTCTTGTCGCGCTTTCTTCTCGACTTCGATCCAAGGTGGGGTGGTCACAGTGCGGTCTGCAGTCCAACTCCGAACATCCAGCAAAACCATCTTCCACGGGCACGACGCAAGACTGGGAGGCCTCTTTGGAAAAGATTGCAGAGCATCGTGGAATCGAACCATCCTCACATCGAAGCCAGCAAGATTGATCTCTTGCAATGTCACTTTTTTGCGATCTTTTGTCTCCAGGGGGGGAGTGGGTTCTGAGTTGTTGTATTGCCAAGTTGTGATTTCCTTTCCGACGGCTGGACTTTGTTTGTCCCGGAAATGGAATTTCCGGAAAAAAATATTTTGGAAAACGGAAGTTAGAAAGCATTTCCGGAAATGGAGTTCTGTAAAATCGAGATGTCCAGTGATCGTTCGCTCGCACTCCGCCTCAGAAGCCGCTATGAGAAGAGCTCGTGCAGCTGTTTCTTTTTCACTTTGCACTTGATTCAAACACCAAAGTGTTCTGCACTTTCTATTTGCTTAAAATTGGAAACTTTGCCTTCTTACAAAGTGGGAGGGGGAGGAAAGGAGAGGAGAGAAGGGAATGTGTTCTAAATTCCACCTCCAAATCTTTTTCGTTTTTTGTATTTCATCTTTCGAACAATTGGAGAAGAAGCGAGAAGGGAATTTATTCTAACTTCCACCCCCCTCTTTTTTTTTATTTAAAGCGGACGCCTCTTTACTACATCAGTAGCACAGTAGGCCGTTCTTGTGGGTCTCGCAACCAGGTGTGAAACATATCGCAAGAAGAACAGACGAACCACGCCAGGAAGCAACAACAAACAAAACAAGAAGCAACCAAAACCAAGAAGGGGCGGTGGGACTACTAATAAGACCCCACGCGCTCAGTACCCACGTCGATGTGGTCCCTGTTCGGAGCCAATGCAGCACCAAGTCGAGTGGGGGAATCGCAAAATGCGATTGTGTGCCAGTCAAAATCACCATCACGTAATTATCTGAATAAGTTGAATGCCAGTAGATAGAAATGTCTGCTTGCTCGCAGTAGTCTTGGCAGACATTCCAAGGACGGACGGTCTATTCTAAAAGCCACAGCTGTCGATGTCCAACTGTTGTCATAACCAAGACCTGCAGTAAACCACTGCCGACCCCTTCCAACAAGTTTGCCCCATGGTGATCAGCCAGTGGGGTCTTTCTGTATATCCCGCATCCAACTGCACAGTGCAGCGCTTGGCGGTCTGATCGCCGTGGGGCGACCGCAGATCTAGAAAGAGGGTCAGCCTTGAAAACTAGCTCTTACGCGACGCTCTCTTTGGTCTTTTTTGTTTAATTCTTCACTGACATTCAATGCTGATAAGATGGCTGACATTTTAGCCTGGTAGTTCCGTTCGTCGAGTTGGGCTCATGCAGCGCCTAGAAGTTGGTAAAGGCAGCAAAATGTGCCTTTTTTTTGCTGGTCAGGCAGTTCTGTCAGTCTGGTAAGACAGCTGTGGTCTGCAATTCTGTCAGTTGTTTTTAATTTTTTGAAATTACACTGCACTGGCAGCGGTCAAGCGAGAATGTCACAGAAAGGTCTCTCCAGCCTAGTTTCATCAGCTCAGTGCTTTTGCGCCTTGCAGAAGGCCCACTAAGGTCCGGGGGGGCGGGTTCGAACCTGGGTTCAACCCAGGTTCAAACTCTTTTCCTTTTAAAACAAGTTCGAACCTGGGTTAAACCTGGGTTCGAACTAATTGAAGGGTCTAAAGTTGTTCTGGGGTTCTCTGAACCTGGGTTTGAACCCGGGTTAACCCAGGTTTCTTGAATCCAAGTTCAACTCAGGTTGAACCCGGGTTGAACCTAGGTTCAATCTGGGTTGCAGACAGGTTGAACCCGGGTTGAACCCAAGTTGAACCCAGGTTGATTGGGTTGAATCTGGGTTCAACCTGGGGACGTTTAACCTGGGTTGAACCTAGGTTGAACTTCCTATGGCATTGGTCAAACCCCAGAGGGCTCCAAGATGGCCGGCGTCATCAGAAGGCTCTCCAAAGACAGCACGCGCCGCAGGAAAACCACAACTTTCCGGTTGTGTCAGGCCACTTTAAATTGTAGACGGACCAGAAGTGTTTTCAATGTCCTGGCTTGCAACAGAAGCCGCGAGGGCTGCCGAATAGCATCAAGAAAGTGAACTGGCGATACCTGGCCTAAATTCTTGATATTGGCGTGTCCCAGCTAAAGCGAAATCCAACTTAGATGCGTGTACTTGGCAGCCTCCGCCCAGTACTATATCCCATAGCACAAAACCAGCGCGCGCCCCATGGTGGTTAGCCAGTGGGGACTTGACAGCAAGAGCAGCTGCAAGACCAGCCCAAGGCACCCCACGGTGGTCAGCCAGCACAGCAATCCAGCCTTAACCGGGCCCACAGCACTTCATTGCCATGGACCCTCCCATTCGGGTGTCTTGACCGGAACCAGAAGAAGGGCATGTCAGCACGCTTTCCTGATTTTTGGTCTGCCAAGCGGACTTCCTCAGCCGCAGTTGACGGTCAGTGACGGTATTGCGGGATAACTGCCGTGCCATGTTGGCTTTGGCTAAATGTCACATCGCCCGAACAGCCTTCTAAACTTGCCAATCCGGGTCTGGAAGGGAGCAAAGGGACAAACGCCGAGGACTTAGGCTTCTTGGAGTTGTCATGGCAGTATAGTTTCGCTGGCTGTTGAGGCTGCTTGGTTGGGTGCTTGGATTGGTGAGCTTTGGGGCGGCCCAATTGGCGGTGGCAGCATTAGACCAAGCAGGTCGGGCGCGTTGGAGCCCATGTCTATTTGGCGTTGTGCCAAGTCCTGCCAATGTTCATCCTCAAGGGCTGGTAATCAAAAAGGGGCCCCACTGGCTGACCACCATGGGGTGCCTTAAGCTGGTCTTGCACCCTTGTTCTTGCCAACAAGTCCCCACTGGCTGACCACCATGGGTCTTTTCATTGTTTTACATCTTGGGTCCCAAATTATGACCCCAAAATGGGCCCAAAATTGGGACCCCAAAAAGTTCAAACTGCTCCTGCCACCACAGCTGCAAATTCCATGGTGCTAAAGCCACCAAAAAGCACAAGACACATTTGCAGGACAGAAGAACAAGAATTGCAGAGCTGGTCCGGCAAAAAATTTGCAGATCTCAAGTTAAAAACCCACTTTGGGGGGCCAGATGTGCTGCCAGAAATTCATGGTTGCAGGCACCCCCAATTCTGGTTTCAAACCTCCATTTCGTACTTTTTGGAACTGCATTGAGAGAACCAACACACACAACAGAGAACACGATACAGGACAACCGACGACCGCAAGGACCGACGGCCCAAAAAACATGCCAAAGTCACCAACCGAGTTGAACTAAAGAAAAGCCAAAATGCCAAAAAAACAATAATGGACCCAAGGCCGACTGAGAACCATTGCTGAAAAGCAAAAAAGAGGTGCGTTCCAGTTTTGTTGCTTCTGTGTCTTTTCGGGGTCTTGGTGCTGGTTTTTATCCTTACTCTAAGTCTTTCCTTCCTGTTCAGCTGCTGATGGAGTGAAGAGGCTGCCTTGAGTTTGCAGGAAATGTTTGCGAGATCTGGCTTTCACAGGAAAAAGCTTTTCGGAAACAAGCGGTCGAGTGGCCCGGTTTTTGTTTAAACAAAGCTAAGACCACGCGCAAAGAGTTTATTCTTATTTTTTTCGCCCGCAAGGCCTTTAGAAGCTCCAGAGGCGGACGCAGTGCAGCGGAAGGACCTGCAATTTGGCTATTTAACGTTAAAGATCGCCTCAAAGTGTTCGGTTCTGCGCTTAAGGAAACTGAGCAAGGCGGCATAAATGACATTCTCCAAGGCTTGCCACGATGAAGCTTCACCCTGATGTATTCATCTTCCGGTTCTGCGCAACTCTAGCTGCTTCCAAGCTTTTTGTTCAATCTTGCAGACTCTTAAGAAACTTAACCTTTAAAATTGTGTGCCGTCCTTGCTCATCTAACTTGAAATCGTCTCCAGTCTGAGGGTTTTGGCAACTGCAATCAGTTACTGTGCTTTTCCGTTCTTGTTGTTTGGAATGCAACTGGCAGACCCACATGCGAAGGCGGCGGAAACTGGTGTCATCAAAGGCTTGGACCATCAGAATTGATGATGGATTTCTGTAGGTTGGTCACCCAGAGTTGAGTACCGTGCAGTCCAGAAGAAGTTCAGAAAGTCGAGAGGTCTTGCAATTTTTCAGCAAACCGGGATGATGGTGGTCGAACTGCCTTTTCTGCTCTTTCAACGCGCACAAATTCTTCCACACTGGTCTACCCTTCGTGTTCTGAGAAAGTTTTACCGTGGGAGCTTTGCTTCGCTCTCTTGGGTGTGGTGTGCTGTTTGTTTGCTGTGTTGCTTCTTCGAATTGTCTGACCATTTCACCTTATTGCAATCAACCCACTGTGCTGCTGACATACAGGTAAGGTCGGTGCACGCAAAGGCAGAATTGCTTTAGATTTTGCAACTCCAAATTTGGAGTCGCGCAAACTGGCACTTTGCAAACATGTGTGCGCATAATACTTTGACACGACGCTGCCCCAAAGTGACTGGAACAAGGGCAGGGACGCAGCCAACAAGATCAATAAGAGCCTCTGCGCTAGCGGTTGCTTCTTTGTAGTCACGACTTCTTTTTCGCTCGCTGGCTTGTACAGTTTGGCTCTCATTTCGTTTCACCTGTTATGTTGAGCCCAATAAGACCGGCCTACTGCGCTACTGATGTAGTAAAGAGGCGTCAGTCCAAAAAAAAAGCGGCAGGGAAGGTTGGGAACTTGTTTTGCCAAAGGGTTTCAAGAGAGGCAGGGGTTTTGGGGCGATTGTGCTTGTATGTCGAGATGAGATTGTTCTGGTTTCTCGAAGTAGACAGAATGTGGCGTGGGGGCAAGGGAGCCGAGAGAAGCGAATGTATTTTAAATTCCACCCCCCTCGAATTTTTTCTTTTTTGTATTTCATTCTTCGCGAAATCAGAGGAGAAGAGAGAAGAGGATTTGTTCTAAATTCCACTCCCCTCGAATATTTTTTTGTTTTTCGTAGTTCATTCTTCGAAAACTCAGAGGAGAAGGAGAAGGGAATTTATTCTAAATTCTACCTCTCTCGAATCTTCTTTTGTTCTTGGTCTTTCCTTATTCGAAAATCAGAGGAGTAGAGACGAGACAGTTGTTGTTTCTAAAAGTAAAGAGCGGGGGGGTTGGGGGGGGCGCAGCCCCCCCCATTTTGCCTGTTGTGACTTGAAAAGAGAAGAGAAGAGAGAAAGGACTTTCGTCTAAATTCCACCCCCCTCAAATCTTGTTTTGTTTTTGTATTTCATTGTTCAAAACTCAGAGGAGTCGAAGCGAGATTGTTTTCGTTTCTAGAAGTAAAGAGCGGGGGGGTTGGGGGGGGCGCAGCCCCCCCCATTTACTTGTTGTAAAGTGGGACGGAGGGGAGAAGACAGAAGGAACTTTATTTTGAATTATATAGAGACGAGGCAGTTGGAGGAAGGCAGAAGAGAGAATGTAGAGTGGGAGGAAGGGAGAAGAGAGAAGGGAATGTGTTCTAAATTCCACCACCCCCTCGAATCTTTTTTGTTTTTTGTATCTCATTCTTCGAGAAATCAGAGGAGAGGAGAGAAGGGATTTTTTCTAAATTCCACCCCCCCTCGAATCTTGTTTTGTTTTTTGTCTTGTTTTATTCGAAAAATCAGAGAAGTAAAGACGAGACTGTTCGGTTTCTCGAAGCACTTCATTTTAAATCACAGACGAGGGAGCGGGAGGAAGGGAGAAGCGAGAATGTCGCGTGGGAGGCAGGGAGAAGAGACAAGGGAATGTATTCTAAATTCCACCCCCCGCGACCTTTTTTGTTGTTTGTATTTCCTTAAAATCAGAGGAGAAGAGAGAAGAGAATTTATTCTAAATTCCACCCCCCTCGAATATTCTTTTGTTTTTCGTATTTCATTCTTCGAAAACTCAGAAGAGAAAGGAGAAGGGAATGTATTTTAAATTCTACCCCCCTCGACTCTTTTTTGGGGGGGGCAGCCCCCCCCTCAATTGCACGTCAGAGAAGCACCGAACTAGTTTATCCACCTTTTCCTTTCTTGCTTTCATCGTTCGAAAGCAGAAGAGTAGAGGTTGGAGAGGGGTTTCAAACAGCCTTAAAGGTGGCTTAAAGGTAGGAGCTTAAGGAGAGGCTTCGGGGGGGCTTAAGGGGGGGCTTACGGGAAAACTTAAGGGGAGGCTTGAAGCGGGTCTAAAGGGGGGAAGGCTTCAGGGGGGGTTCAGAAGAGGCTTTTGGGAGGCTTAAGAAAGTCTTAAGGGAAAACTTAAGGGGAGGCTTAGGGGGAACTTGAGAGGGTGCTTAAAGGCTTTGGCCCTTTGCCCTCTCCCCTTAAAGGGACCCTCTTTGCAGGGACCCCTTTGAGGGGCGGCTTCAGGAGGGGTTAAAGGCAGGCTTAAAGAGGGCTTAAGCCCGCCGGTTTAGTCTGCGTTGAGCCAGGCTCGAACCTGGGTTGAACCTGGGTTGAACCTGGTTTTCGGCCCAAGGAGTAGCTTGAGGAAAGTTTCGGAGGTCTCAGCCTTCCTAGCCTGGTAGCCAGCCTAGGACAGTTTGCCCAGAGGTGCCTTCCTCTTAGCCATGGCCCCCCGCGAGTACATCTGTTGCAGTGGCAAAAGCTGCACAGGATGGATTTGGGCGGACAAGGCTCAGCCGCACATGCACTGCAAGAAATGCAGAACGCCCTGGGCAAACAGCATTCGACAGGCGAGACAGAACTGGAGCCAGTGGAAGCCACAATGGCCCACAGTGGCTGAGGCAGCTTACTGGCAGCCGCCAAAGAAGCCCAAGCCTTCGAAGACACCACTGCCGAACAAGGTCCTGCGAGCCCTAGGAGTGGCATGGGACAATGTGCCTGAAGCGGTGCAAAAGAACCTCCAGGAGGCAGGGTACCGACCACCTAAGGCACAGGTCAAAGAAGAGGTGGACGACCTCTCCCCCAGCAATTTCCTCCCTACCGTCCAGTCGACTCCCTCCTGTAGCTCAGGGGCAGCAAGACCAGTGGCGATGCGGTGGTTCACCTCCTTCTGGTAGGTTTGCTGGAGGAGGTCTAAGACACGACACTCCTGCTGTGGGGTGTGTGTGGTGTGCTTGGTGCCGTGGGTGTCTAACCATTCATCACTGCCTCTAGGCTGCCAACCCATGTCAAGCAGGTACGCAACCGTGGCTGCCAATGGGCCCCTGACCATTTGCCACCTGCTGCTGGCCTCTTCCAGCCTTTGGACGGTGAGGCCCCATGTTCTCTCCAGCAGCTCTTCCTTTCCTACCCAGCGCTTCTTAAGCTGGAACCAGGCCTCAACTTGCTGGACCATCATTGTGCGACCCGGATCCTGGTACCTGTCGCCTACAGAGGACAGAGCCACCTCTAGGTTGCCCATTTTCTGTCTGCCACACTGCTCAGCCAAGGCAGTCCGGAGCTTCTGTCTCCGTGTGGGCGGCATTCCCTGGGCTTGGTGGCCCCAGGTAAGGACGGAGGCAACCCCTCCTCTGAAGAGGCGAACCTTGGCCGGCACACCCGGGACTCTCGGTTGTTTCAACTTCTTCTGCCGTTGGCCCGCTTTGTGCCTGCGGGCTCTTTGCACCTTGACCCTCCGGACCCGACCCAGGGCACAGTCCAGGCCTAAATCCTTCATGCTATCACAGATAGCCGGGTCCCCATCTTTGCGCAGCTTCTGTAGCTCCCTTCTGGCTTCTGCAGTGGTGCACAGGAAGCCTGTTTTCTTCAGGGACAAACGGAGGTCGCTACCTTCCAGAAGCCGGCGAAGGGTTTTGTAACCTTCATAGACCGCAAACGCTGCCTGCTCAGGATGTCGCGCTTCGAAATCCGCTCCAATGTCATCCACCCAGGTGTCTAGGGCGGTGATACTGCGGAGCTGAGCGGCTTCTTGCATAATTGGCTGGAGGTAAACCCTGGCCATCATTGTTGCGAACGGGCATCCGGCTAGGATGCCCCTCGCAGGGAGGATCCCCTCCGAAAGGAGATCCTCTGCCACGAGATATCTCGTTCCCCGGTAGACTTGCATGACCAGGAGGGCTATAGCTGGCGGGAAGCCGGTCGCCACTATCCGCTCCTCCAATTTGGTCCAATTAACACTGTCATAGAAGTCTGCAGGTCCAACAGGACCGCACAGGCATGTTTGTTAGCTGCGCGGCTAACCTCTCCTCTCAGGAGTCTCTGCATGCCTGTTTCTAGACAAGTGTTACCCGGGGAGGCTTTATCCCATGGGAACCTCTCTGCAGTTTCTCGCATCCATTTCTTGACGACCTGTGCTCTGCAGAAGCACCAAAGCCGATAGGTGATGGATGTGAGGGTTATGGGCCTTTCTATGTCAGCGTTTTTGGGCAGGAGTGCCACATGGTGCGCCTGCCAGTGCTGTGGCGCCACTCCTGTGGTTTCAGCCAAGTTCAGGACTTGGGTGAGCTGCTCATAGGCCGGTCCAGGGAGGTTTTTGAGGGCAGCATAGGTGAGCCCATCAAGACCTCCTGCCTTGTCGGTGACATTCTTGAGGATGGCCTCGAGCACCTCTGCTGTTATTTTGAACAGCGGGGAGGCTTTTGCTGCATCCAGCAGGGTCTGGCTGATCGGGGGGGGAACATTCTACCTCTCCCCAAATTGCGACCCACTGCTTCCTCCTGGCCCCTGGGCGCTCTTCGCCTGGGAGGTTTTGGAAGGGCCGATCTAGGACTCTCTCACTCTTCTTGAGAGAACTATAGAGAGGTCTCATCCCTTTCGCTAATCCCGCTTGGAGCCAGTCCTTGTATTGGGCCTGCTGCTCCTTGGCTCTCTGCATCTGGAGGGCCGCCTCCTTGTGCCTGGCAACAACACTCAAAGACCGCCACTGTGGTTCTGTTGCTGAACATTGCTGGTACAGTTCTGTGAGGAAGGCAGTACCTTCAGCAATGTCTTGACAGGCTTGGAGGGTGCCTAGGTCCGGTAGGTGCTGCTGGGAGGCGGGCACTTCTTCCAGGATTCTGGCCATGCGTGCCCACCAGCCCACTTCAGAGCCTTTGGGGGCAGTGGAAGGGCGCTGCAAGACTAAGGGTCCCCATTGGGCCTGCACACACCAGCCTCTGCCAGTCCTCGGTGCTTCGTGGCAGTGCTCCAGGCTGGCCGCCCAGGTCGCCAGCTGCCAGGTGCTCTGGTCCTCTTGGGCACAGGTCCTGTCCATTATGGCGAAATGGGAGGGTTGGACCTCTCGCCATTCTTGGTTTTTGAGGTCTGCTGTGAGTTTCGGGAACTGGGGAAGTTTCCAGGACTTCCATTCGCTGGCACCGTCCTTGACTTTGAGGTGCAAGGCTGCATGTGGTTTCCACGGGACTGCCCAGGTTGCAGACAGATCCACCAGGGCTTCCAGGCTCCTACTCACCACCCCAAAGTCCAGCTCCGCCCCATGGTTGCATGTAGCTTCTCCAGTGGCTACCATCCGCCCCCGCATCACCTGAATCAGCGCTGTGTCTTGAACTTCAGTCGGGTCCAGGTTCCAATCCCCCAAGATGATCCAGGGCTCCGGGAGGGTTCTTACGAAAGCCACCAGAGAGGATAGCACCTCTGCATTCGTGGGACTTCCGTGTCCCTCAGGTAGAGGGACACAATCGTGTAGTCCCACCGCCTTTGTCGCAGACCCACGGCTGTGTAGCCCGCCCCTTTGCATTGGTAGGTGGCTTTTTGCCACACTCCGCTATTTTTGGGAAAGGCACAGGCAGTGCCCCCCAACCTTGTGCCCTTGTCCGACAGGGAGGCCGGCTCAGCATAGAGATCCCATCCTAGGGATTGCAGTGTGGCTCGCCTGCCATGCAGCAGTTCCGGTGTGAGGTGGGTTTCCTGCAGACACACCACCTTGGCTTTGGAGGAGGTCACCCACTCCAACGCCCCGTTGTTGAAACTGGTGACATTGGCGCTCATGATGCTTAGATACTGGTCAGGCGAGGCGGAAGGTTTAACCTTCTCATGGCTGGGCTCTTCTGAGTCGGTGCCCTCGCCGTTTGCAAGGTCTTCCTCTCGTTCCTGCTGACCCAGCACCTGTTCCGGTGTCAGGGGCTCCTCACTCTTTGGGAGCTCAGAGGCTATCACCTCCTTTGCCTGTTGGGTGGCTTTCCCGGTGACATCCTCTCCTTGCTCTAGGGCATGCAGGACCATCCTGCACCAACCCCAGGCCAGGGAGTCCTCCGCCATCACCTCCTCTTGGGCTTCGATGAAGCTTAAAAGGGTGGCTTCCTTCGCCTGGAAGGGGCTCGCTGGGTCTTCCAGGAGGCTGACCACCTCCTGCCATGTCATCTCCGAACCCAAATCTTCTGGGCCGCAGAGGGAAGGTATCACCTTCTGGGCTTCATCATTACATTGTGGTGGGGGGGGGGCCTTGGGTAACCAGAGGGTTCCCATCAGGGTTCACCTCCCACAGTGGCTTCATTTGTTCGCCGTCTGCTGGGGCCTCATCATCTGTAAGGTCCAGCTTGAAAAACTTTGGGCCTGTGATTGGAACGCTTTCTGGCGACTCCTTTCCAGGCCGACAAAAGTGGCTGGGCTTCTGCCAGCCTTGCTCACAACCACTGCTAGCTGCAGTAAGTTGCTTCCCCAAGGCCTCCCTCAATCTTTTCCCATGTAGATTGATGTGAGCACCTTGCTTATAGTATTCAGCACACGCAACCAGGAACTGCTGGGCAGTTCTCAGCATGTGTTCCAGCCCTGGGCTGGGGTCGCACATTGGCTCTGTGGGGCCCTTGCTCTGGGGCTCCAGGCCCCACACGCCGAGTCCCTAGGCCACCGGGCCCAGCCCCGGCGGGGCATTGGCATTGCCGGGAGGCATCCCCTCCTGGGTGTGCTCTTCAAGGCCGGGAGGGGTGGGGCCCTCCTGCGTGCGACGCCTCTTTGCTTCTCGCTCCGCTTTAATCTCATGGAGTTTCTTCTCTTGCTCCTCGTTGAGGCTTACCCCCAACTCATGGAGGATGCTGTCGACCTCCATGTCCGCAGCGGATTCGCAGAAGACTTTCTCTTTGAGTAGGCCTGAGCTTGCCTCTACTGCCTTCTGTGCCCTCTCAGCTTGCTCATTCAGCACAATCATTTCTTGTAGAAGCTGCCTTAATGACTCCTTCGCCATGTCTATGCGCTTCTGGAGGCCAATCTTTTGATCGGCGATGTGCTTGAGCTTGCCTGCTGCGCTCTGCCAGCTCTGGCTGGCCTGGCTCGCAGCTTGGGAGGGCGTCACCTCCTGACTGGCCTTGAGGCCTTTCAGGTAGGCTTTGACCTCCTCCGGCAGGGCGGCTTCATGCTTCTGGCACAGGTCTGTGTTCAAGAAAGAAGGTCGAACCACGAAAGCAGCTGCCTTGAGGTGCGTCTGGCAGGGTGCCTTGGTTTGCAGC
Source organism: Symbiodinium natans (assembly GCA_905221605.1). Lineage (NCBI taxonomy): Eukaryota > Dinophyceae > Suessiales > Symbiodiniaceae > Symbiodinium > Symbiodinium natans. The sequence goes on from CAJNDS010000824.1 coordinate 853,732, forward strand.
CAAAACTCTGCTGTCAAAGTGTGCCCCCGATGCCACGAGGAAGCAGATTGGGAGCATGTCCTCCTGGATTGTGCCTGGTGGGAGGCCCAAAACTGGGAGTTGCCAACATGGTTCCAAGAAGGCAGGGCCCAAGGCCCGAGATCACTGTGGACCAGGGGCCTCCCGCCCAAACCCAAATGGGAGGTACAGCCTCCACAGGAGGACAATCCCATCTTTCTGGGTATATGGGCAAACAAAGAGGCCCTCAATGACCCGGAGCTTGTGTATGGCACAGATGCTAGTGGTGGCCCCTACACGGCGGACCCGAGACTCCGGCAGGTGGCATATGCAGTAGTAGCCTGCAAGAAACAGGGCCAAGAATACGTCCAGGTAGGAGCAATCGTAGGCCAAGTCCCTGGACCACAGACGGTTTTTCGGGGGGAGCTGTATGCCGTTCTGCAGCTGGCCCGTTATACCGAAGGCCCTATTGACACGACACTAGACTGCCTTGGTGTCCCCAAACGAGTCCGCAGCCCAAAGCCGGGCAAGACCCACGGTGACATCTGGTGGGAGCTGCAAACCACTGATGTCAACCGCCTCAAAATGAAATGGGTTCCATCCCATGTTTCAGAGGAGGAGTTCCTCCGGAAGGTGGGTGCGGAAAACTCGTGGAGACAGCAGGTCAATGACCTGGCGGACAAGCTGTGTGGGGAAAAAGCGGCCGAGCTGGCCCACCCTGATGTCCGGGCAGCCAGTCAGTACCAGGACCATTGCAGCAAAAAAGCACAAGAATTCCTGGCGAGCAGGGCGGAAAAGGTCCTTACTGCCATTGGGGAAAATCAGCACCCAGTGTATAAGGTCTTCCTGCAGGAAAAGCAGGCTCGCAAGAGCAACGAGGCCACCTCCAGGCCCTGCAAAAAGCGCATTGGCTCCAACATAGGGAGAGGCCACATCACCACCCAACAGGAATGGTTCCAGGAGCTGGTCCGGACCAAACCTGTGCATGCGTGGGAATGGGAAGGTCTCAACCTCCGGTGTGCTCAGTGTCAACTTAAACTCCTGCACACAAAGAACCGCAAAACCTTGGAAGCACTGGCAGCGCACCAATGCACACACCAAGGCAGAGTGACGGTTGAAGGGGTACATGTTACACATGTTTTAAAACTGCTCGGGAACAGACAACTGTGGGTCTGCGAAGGTTGTGGTGGACAGTTGTCCTTGAAGACTAAAAATGTTTCGCAAAAACTTTCAGTTGCATGCAGTTTTAAAAAGGACCCCAGGTGCAAGGCGCAGTTTAAGCCCGAGCCAACCAATGCCATCCGCAGCCTCTTTCAGCAGGTGCAAGGGACAGCCCAAGTTGCAGCAAGCAGACCCCCTGTGTAAATCCCTGAAGGCACCGGCAGCTGGAGCAACCTAGGAGGTTGCATCCTACCAGTGAGGATAAAGTGAAGGTCATCCTCGCTACCAGAGAAGCCACTCCTGACCGATCCCCTCTAACAGCCTGCGCCAGGTGCACCAACGGCCTTGAGGGAACTTTTTGTCAGGAGGTTCCTAACCTCTCATGAGGTACCAGCCTCTGGTAGCATCCCAAAGAGGATGATAAGCTGAGGTTCATCCTCGCTGCCAGAGAACACACCCCTGGCCGATTTCCTCTCACGGTTTGCGCCTAGTGCACCAGAAACCTTGAGGAATGTTTTGCCAGGAGGTTCAATCCTCTCATGAGGTACAACCTCTGGTAGCATCCCAAAGAGGATGGTAGCTTAGGAGGAGGTGTTTTCCTCCCCCTGTACTATAGGGCCAAGAGGGCCATCAGATGTGCCGGTACAGAGGCACGGTTTTCACAACCCAAACACCAAGAAGGTGGATTGCATTTGTTCGCTCAACTCGGAAAAAATTGAACCCGGGTTGAACCCAGGTTGAACCCAGGTCGAACCTGGATTCTGACCCGGGTTCTGAAGCTGGGTTGAACCCAGGTTGAACCTGGGTTGAGGTGATGCGGGGGCGGATGGTAGCCACTGGAGAAGCTACATGCAACCATGGGGCGGAGCTGGACTTTGGGGTGGTGAGTAGGAGCCTGGAAGCCCTGGTGGATCTGTCTGCAACCTGGGCAGTCCCGTGGAAACCACATGCAGCCTTGCACCTCAAAGTCAAGGACGGTGCCAGCGAATGGAAGTCCTGGAAACTTCCCCAGTTCCCGAAACTCACAGCAGACCTCAAAAACCAAGAATGGCGAGAGGTCCAACCCTCCCATTTCGCCATAATGGACAGGACCTGTGCCCAAGAGGACCAGAGCACCTGGCAGCTGGCGACCTGGGCGGCCAGCCTGGAGCACTGCCACGAAGCACCGAGGACTGGCAGAGGCTGGTGTGTGCAGGCCCAATGGGGACCCTTAGTTTTGCAGCGCCCTTCCACTGCCCCCAAAGGCTCTGAAGTGGGCTGGTGGGCACGCATGGCCAGAATCCTGGAAGAAGTGCCCGCCTCACAGCAGCACCTACCGGACCTAGGCACCCTCCAAGCCTGTCAAGACATTGCTGAAGGTACTGCCTTCCTCACAGAACTGTACCAGCAATGTTCAGCAACAGCACCACAGTGGCGGTCTTTGAGTGTTGTTGCCAGGCACAAGGAGGCGGCCCTCCAGATGCAGAGAGCAAAGGAGCAGCAGGCCCAATACAAGGACTGGCTCCAAGCGGGATTGGCGAAAGGGATGAGACCTCTCTATAGTTCACTCAAGAAGAGTGAGAGAGTCCTAGATCGGCCCTTCCAAAACCTCCCAGGCGAAGAGCGCCCAGGGGCCAGGAGGAAGCAGTGGGTCGCAATTTGGGGAGAGGTAGAATGTTCCCCCCCGATCAGCCAGACCCTGCTGGATGCAGCAAAAGCCTCCCCGCTGTTCAAAAGAACAGCAGAGGTGCTCGAGGCCATCCTCAAGAATGTCACCGACAAGGCAGGAGGTCTTGATGGGCTCACCTATGCTGCCCTCAAAAACCTCCCCGGACCGGGCTATGAGCAGCTCACCCAAGTCCTGAACTTGGCTGAAACCACAGGAGTGGCGCCACAGGAGTGGCGCCACAGCACTGGCAGGCGCACCATGTGGCACTCCTGCCCAAAAATGCTGACATAGAAAGGCCCATAACCCTCACATCCATCACCTATCGGCTTTGGTGCTTCTGCAGAGCACAGGTCGTCAAGAAATGGATGCGAGAAACTGCAGAGAGGTTCCCATGGGATAAAGCCTCCCCGGGTAACACTTGTCTAGAAACAGGCATGCAGAGACTCCTGAGAGGAGAGGTTAGCCGCGCAGCTAACAAACATGCCTGTGCGGTCCTGTTGGACCTGCAGACTTTCTATGACAGTGTTAATTGGACCAAATTGGAGGAGCGGATAGTGGCGACCGGCTTCCCGCCAGCTATAGCCCTCCTGGTCATGCAAGTCTACCGGGGAACGAGATATCTCGTGGCAGAGGATCTCCTTTCGGAGGGGATCCTCCCTGCGAGGGGCATCCTAGCCGGATGCCCGTTCGCAACAATGATGGCCAGGGTTTACCTCCAGCCAATAATGCAAGAAGCCGCTCAGCTCCGCAGTATCACCGCCCTAGACACCTGGGTGGATGACATTGGAGCGGATTTCGAAGCGCGACATCCTGAGCAGGCAGCGTTTGCGGTCTATGAAGGTTACAAAACCCTTCGCCGGCTTCTGGAAGGTAGCGACCTCCGTTTGTCCCTGAAGAAAACAGGCTTCCTGTGCACCACTGCAGAAGCCAGAAGGGAGCTACAGAAGCTGCGCAAAGATGGGGACCCGGCTATCTGTGATAGCATGAAGGATTTAGGCCTGGACTGTGCCCTGGGTCGGGTCCGGAGGGTCAAGGTGCAAAGAGCCCGCAGGCACAAAGCGGGCCAACGGCAGAAGAAGTTGAAACAACTGAGAGTCCCGGGTGTGCCGGCCAAGGTTCGCTTCTTCAGAGGAGGGGTTGCCTCCGTCCTTACCTGGGGCCACCAAGCCCAGGGAATGCCGCCCACACGGAGACAGAAGCTCCGGACTGCCTTGGCTGAGCAGTGTGGCAGACAGAAAATGGGCAACCTAGAGGTGGCTCTGTCCTCTGTAGGCGACAGGTACCAGGATCCGGGTCGCACAATGATGGTCCAGCAAGTTGAGGCCTGGTTCCAGCTTAAGAAGCGCTGGGTAGGAAAGGAAGAGCTGCTGGAGAGAACATGGGGCCTCACCGTCCAAAGGCTGGAAGAGGCCAGCAGCAGGTGGCAAATGGTCAGGGGCCCATTGGCAGCCACGGTTGCGTACCTGCTTGACATGGGTTGGCAGCCTAGAGGCAGTGATGAATGGTTAGACACCCACGGCACCAAGCACACCATACACACCCCACAGCAGGAGTGTCGTGTCTTAGACCTCCTCCAGCAAACCTACCAGAAGGAGGTGAACCACCGCATCGCCACTGGTCTTGCTGCCCCTGAGCTACAGGAGGGAGTCGACTGGACGGTAGGGAGGAAATTGCTGGGGGAGTTCAAGAAAGAAGGTCGAACCACGAAAGCAGCTGCCTTGAGGTGCGTCTGGCAGGGTGCCTTGGTTTGCAGCCAAAACTCTGCTGTCAAAGTGTGCCCCCGATGCCACGAGGAAGCAGATTGGGAGCATGTCCTCCTGGATTGTGCCTGGTGGGAGGCCCAAAACTTGGTTCCAAGAAGGCAGGGCCCAAGGCCCGAGATCACTGTGGACCAGGGGCCTCCCGCCCAAACCCAAATGGGAGGTACAGCCTCCACAGGAGGACAATCCCATCTTTCTGGGTATATGGGCAAACAAAGAGGCCCTCAATGACCCGGAGCTTGTTTATGGCACAGATGCTAGTGGTGGCCCCTACACGGCGGACCCGAGACTCCGGCAGGTGGCATATGCAGTAGTAGCCTGCAAGAAACAGGGCCAAGAATACGTCCAGGTAGGAGCAATCGTAGGCCAAGTCCCTGGACCACAGACGGTTTTTCGGGGGGAGCTGTGTGCCGTTCTGCAGCTGGCCCGTTATACCGAAGGCCCTATTGACACGACACTAGACTGCCTTGGTGTCCCCAAACGAGTCCGCAGCCCAAAGCCGGGCAAGACCCACGGTGACATCTGGTGGGAGCTGCAAACCACTGATGTCAACCGCCTCAAAATGAAATGGGTTCCATCCCATGTTTCAGAGGAGGAGTTCCTCCGGAAGGTGGGTGCGGAAAACTCGTGGAGACAGCAGGTCAATGACCTGGCGGACAAGCTGTGTGGGGAAAAAGCGGCCGAGCTGGCCCACCCTGATGTCCGGGCAGCCAGTCAGTACCAGGACCATTGCAGCAAAAAAGCACAAGAATTCCTGGCGAGCAGGGCAGAAAAGGTCCTTACTGCCATTGGGGAAAATCAGCACCCAGTGTATAAGGTCTTCCTGCAGGAAAAGCAGGCTCGTAAGAGCAACGAGGCCACCTCCAGGCCCTGCAAAAAGCGCATTGGCTCCAACATAGGGAGAGGCCACATCACCACCCAACAGGAATGGTTCCAGGAGCTGGTCCGGACCAAACCTGTGCATGCGTGGGAATGGGAAGGTCTCAACCTCCGGTGTGCTCAGTGTCAACTTAAACTCCTGCACACAAAGAACCGCAAAACCTTGGAAGCACTGGCAGCGCACCAATGCACACACCAAGGCAGAGTGACGGTTGAAGGGGTACATGTTACACATGTTTTAAAACTGCTCGGGAACAGACAACTGTGGGTCTGCGAAGGTTGTGGACAGTTGTCCTTGAAGACTAAAAATGTTTCGCAAAAACTTTCAGTTGCATGCAGTTTTAAAAAGGACCCCAGGTGCAAGGCGCAGTTTAAGCCCGAGCCAACCAATGCCATCCGCAGCCTCTTTCAGCAGGTGCAAGGGACAGCCCAAGTTGCAGCAAGCAGACCCCCTGTGTAAATCCCTGAAGGCACCGGCAGCTGGAGCAACCTAGGAGGTTGCATCCTCCCAGTGAGGATAAAGTGAAGGTCATCCTCGCTACCAGAGAAGCCACTCCTGACCGATCCCCTCTAACAGCCTGCGCCAGGTGCACCAACGGCCTTGAGGGAACTTTTTGTCAGGAGGTTCCTAACCTCTCATGAGGTACCAGCCTCTGGTAGCATCCCAAAGAGGATGATAAGCTGAGGTTCATCCTCGCTGCCAGAGAACACACCCCTGGCCGATTTCCTCTCACGGTTTGCACCTAGTGCACCAGAAACCTTGAGGAATGTTTTGCCAGGAGGTTCAATCCTCTCATGAGGTACAACCTCTGGTAGCATCCCAAAGAGGATGGTAGCTTAGGAGGAGGTGTTTTCCTCCCCCTGTACTATAGGGCCAAGAGGGCCATCAGATGTGCCGGTACAGAGGCACGGTTTTCACAACCCAAACACCAAGAAGGTGGATTGCATTTGTTCGCTCAACTCGGAAAAAATTGAACCTGGGTTGAACCTGGGTTGAACCCAGGTTCCCGTAGCCATTTTGGCTCAAGTTTTCGGCCCAAGGAGTAGCCTGAGGGAGTTTCGGAGGTCTCAGCCTTCCTAGCCTGGTAGCCAGCCTAGGACAGTTTGCCCAGAGGTGCCTTCCTCTTAGCCATGGCCCCCCGCGAGTACATCTGTTGCAGTGGCAAAAGCTGCACAGGATGGATTTGGGCGGACAAGGCTCAGCCGCACATGCACTGCAAGAAGTGCAGAGCGCCCTGGGCAAACAGCATTCGAAAGGCGAGACAGAACTGGAGCCAGTGGAAGCCACAATGGCCCACAGTGGCTGAGGCAGCTTACTGGCAGCCGCCCAAGAAGCCCAAGCCTTCGAAGATGCCACTGCCGAACAAGGTCCTGCAAGCCCTAGGAGTGGCATGGGACAGTGTGCCTGAAGAGGTGCAAAAGAACCTCCAGGAGGCAGGATACCGACCACCCAAGGCACAGGTCAAAGAAGAGGTGGACGACCTCACGGACCTGTGCCAGAAGCATGAGGCCGCCCTGCCGGAGGAGGTCAAAGCCTACCTGAAAGGCCTCAAGGCCAGTCAGGAGGTGACGCCCTCCCAAGCTGCGAGCCAGGCCAGCCAGAGCTGGCAGAGCGCAGCTGGCAAGCTCAAGCACATCGCCGATCAAAAGATTGGCCTGCAGAAGCGCATAGACATGGCGAAGGAGTCACTAAGGCAGCTTCTACAAGAAATGATTGTGCTGAATGAGCAAGCTGAGAAGGCACAGAAGGCAGTAGAGGCAAGCTCAGGCCTACTCAAAGAGAAAGTCTTCTGCGAATCCGCTGCGGACATGGAGGTTCCCCATGCTGCCTTGCACCTCAAAGTCAAGGACGGTGCCAGCGAATGGAAATCCTGGAAACTTCCCCAGTTCCCGAAACTCACAGCAGACCTCAAACACCAGGAATGGCAGGAGGTCCAACCCTCCCACTTCGCCATAATGGACACCACCTGTGCCCCAGAGGACCAGAGCACCTGGCAGCTGGCCACCTGGGCGGCCAGCCTGGAGCAATGCCATGAAGCCCCAAGGACTGGCAGAGGGTGGTGTGTGCAGGCCCAGTGGGGACCCTTAGTCTTGCAGCGCCCTTCCACTGCCCCCAAAGGCTCTGTAGTGGGCTGGTGGGCACGCATTGCCAGAATCCTGGAAGAGGGGCCGGCCTCCCAGCAGCACCTGCCGGACCTAGGCAATCTCCCAGCCTGCCCAGACACTGCTGAAGGTGCTGCCTTCCTCACCGAACTGTCCCGCCAATGCTCAACAACAGCACCACAGTGGCGCTCCTTAAGTGTTGTGGCCAGACACAAGGAGGCGGCCCTCCAAATGCAGAGAGCTAAGGAACAGCAAGCCCAGTACAAGGACTGGCTCCAAGCGGGTTTAGCGAGAGGGATGAGACCTCTGTACAGTTCTCTCAAGAAGAGTGAGAGAGTCCTGGATCGGCCCTTCCAAGACCTCCCTGGAGAAGAGCGCCCAGGAGCCAGAAGGAAGCAATGGGTTGCTATTTGGGGAGAGGTAGAGGTTTCCCCCCCGATTGGCCAGACCTTACTGGAGGCGGCCAGGTCCTCCCCGCTGTTTAAGATAACAGCAGATGGGCTTGAGGCCATCCTCAAGAATGTCACAGACAAAGCAGGAGGTCTCGATGGGCTCACCTATGCTGCCCTCAAAAACCTCCCCGGACCGGCCTATGAGCAGCTCACCCAAGTCCTGAACTTGGCTGAAACCACAGGAGTGGCGCCACAGCACTGGCAGGCGCACCATGTGGCACTCCTGCCCAAAAATGCTGACATAGAAAGGCCCATAACCCTCACATCCATCACCTATCGGCTCTGGTGCTTCTGCAGAGCGCAGGTCGTAAAGAAATGGATGCGAGAAACTGCAGCGCAGTTCCCATGGGATAAAGCCTCCCCGGGCAACACTTGTCTAGAAACAGGCATGCAGAGACTCCTGAGAGGAGAAGTTAGCCGTGCGGCTAACAAGCATGCCTGTGCAGTCCTTTTGGACCTGCAGACTTTCTATGACAGTGTCAACTGGACCAAACTGGAGGAGCGAATCGTGGCGACCGGCTTCCCGCCAGCGATAGCCCTCCTGGTCATGCAAGTCTACCGGGGAACACGATATCTCGTGGCAGAGGATCTCCTTTCGGAGGGGATCCTCCCTGCGAGGGGCATCCTCGCAGGGTGCCCTTTCGCAACAATGATGGCCAGGGTTTACCTCCAGCCAACATCGCAAGAAGCCGCTCAGCTCCACAGCATCACCGCCCTGGACACCTGGGTGGATGATATTGGAGCGGATTTCGAGGCGCGATATCCCGAGCAGGCTGCATTTGCGGTCTATGAAGGTTACAAAACCCTTCGCCGGCTTTTGGAAGGTAGCGACCTCCGCTTATCCCTGAAGAAAACAGGCTTCCTGTGCACCACTGCCGAAGCCAGAAGGGAACTACAAAAGCTGCGCAAAGATGGGGACCCGGCCATATGTGACAGCATGAAAGACTTAGGCCTGGACTGTGCCCTGGGTCGGGTCAGGAGAGTCAAGGTGCAAAGAGCCCGCAGGCACAAAGCGGGCCATCGGCAGATAAAGCTGAAACAACTGCGAGTCCCGGGTGTACTGGCCAAGGTCCGCCTCTTCAGGGGAGGGGTGGCCTCCGTCCTTACTTGGGGCCACCAAGCCCAGGGAATGCCACCCACCCGGAGACAGAAACTCCGGACTGCCTTGGCTGAGCAATGTGGCAGACAGAAAATGGGCAACCTGGAGGTGGTGCTATCCTCTGTAAGCGACAGGTACCAGGATCCGGGACGCACGCTGATGGTCCAGCAGGTTGAAGCCTGGTTCCAGCTCAAGAAAAGGTGGACCGGAAAGGAAGACCTGCTGGAAAGAACCTGGGGCCTTACAGTCCAAAAACTAGAGGAAGCCAGCAGCAGGTGGCAAATGGTCAAGGGCCCTCTTGCAGCCACCGTTGCATACCTAGGGATAGTGATGCGTGGCTGGACGCCCGAGGCGCCAGGCACACCATGTACACCCCACAACAGGAGTGTCGTGTCCTGGACCTCCTCCAGCAAACTTATCAGGAAGAAGTGGACCGCCGTATAGCCACCGGCCTAGCTGCTCCTGAGCTAAAAGGGGCATTGATTGGACCGTAGGGAGGAAACTGTTGGGGGGTTTTAAGAAAGAAGGGCGGAACACGAAAGCCTCTGCACTGAGGTGTGTTTGGCAGGGAGCCCTGGTGTGCAGCCAAAATTCTGCCGTCAAGGTGTGCCCCCGGTGCCACCAGGAAGCGGACTGGGAGCATGTGCTCTTGGACGGTGCCTGGTGGGAGGCCCAGAACTGGGACCTACCAGTATGGTTCCAAGAAGGCAGGGCCCAAGGCCCGCGATCACTGTGGACCAGGGGCCTCCCGCCTCAACCCGACTGGCAGGTACCACCTCCCCAGGAAGACAAGCCCACCTTCTTGGGCATCTGGGCCAGCCAAGAGGCCCTCAGTGACCCGGAGCTTGTCTACGGCACAGATGCTAGCGGAGGCCCTTTCACGGCAGACCCGAGACTCCGGCAGGTAGCCTGCGCAGTGGTGGCCTGCAAGAAGCAGGGCCAAGACTACGTCCAGGTTGGGGCAATCGTCGGCCAAGTCCCAGGCCCTCAGACGGTCTTTCGAGGTGAGATGTATGCAGTTTTGCAACTGGCCCGATATACTGAAGGCCCCGTTGACACGACACTAGACTGCCTTGGTGTCCCGAAACGAGTCCGCAGCCCAAAACCGGGGAAAACCCACGGTGACATCTGGTGGGAGCTGCAAGCCACGGATGTCGACCGCCTCAAAATGAAATGGGTCCCGTCCCATGTTTCAAAGGAGGATTTCCTCCGGAAGGTCGGTGCGGAAAACTCGTGGAGGCAGCAGGTCAATGACCTGGCAGATACGCTGTGTGGGGAAAAAGCGGCTGAGCTGGCCCGCACCGAGGCCCGGGCAGCCAGCCAATATCAGGACCATTGCAGCAAGAAAGCCCAAGAGTTCCTGGCGAGCAGGGCTGAAAAGATCCTCACCGCTGTAGGAGAAAACCAGCACCCAGTCTACAAGGTCTTCCTGCAGGACAAGCAGGCCCGCAAACACCCCGAGGCCAATGCAAGGCCCTGTAAAAAGCGGGTGGGATCCAACATAGGTCGTGGCCACACCACTACCCAGCAGGAATGGTTCCAGGAACTGGTCCGGACCAAATCCATACATGCCTGGGAGTGGGACGGTCTCAACCTCCGGTGTGCCCAGTGCCAACTAAAACTTTTGCACACCAAAAACCGCAAGACCTTAGAGGCGCTGGCAGCACACCAATGTGCGCATCAAGGGAGGGTTGCGGTTGAAGGGGTTCATGTCACGCATGTTTTGAAACTTTTAGGAACTAGGCAGCTTTGGGTGTGCGAGGGTTGTGGTGGCCAGCTGTCTCTAAAAACCCGAACGGTTTCGCAAAAACTTGCTGCAGCTTGTTGTTTTAAAAAGGACTCCCGATGTAAGTCGCAGTTCAAGCCAGAAACGACAAATCCCATCCGCAGCCTTTTTCAGCCAGCGCAGGCAGCCAAGCCAGTAGAAGGGCCCAACCCCCCCGTGCGCAATGGCGGAAATGAAGCAGGAGGACCTGCCCTCCCAGGGCCAAGAGGCCCAGGAGGCTCCAGTGAAGAGTGAAGAAGAAAAGTCGGAGGGTGGGGCCCCCCCGGAGCCAGAGGCTCCACACCACCCCACCGGCGACGACACCCAGGAGGGGCTACCCTCCCAAGCCAGTGCCTCCTCCAATGTAGCCCCTGCCGAGACAAAGGAGGAAAACAACCAGGAACTGCCACCCACAACACCGGCAGGGGAGGGTTGCCTCCGAAACCAGTCCGGAGCCTGCCGCAGTGGAGGAGCAGGACCAAGAGGACCAGGAGCCCCCGGCAGACCTTAACACGGGCACCAGGCCTTACAACGAGGGAGGTAATCTTATCCTCCGAGCAAGCAGCCGCGGTCGAGGCAATGGCCTAGCCAACCAGATGCCCGACCAGGCCTCGTATGAGGTCCAGGGCAAGATCAGGTACCTGACCATGCTTGCTCGGGGAGGGTCAAGGGTGGTGTATACCCTTGACCGGGAACCCCGCTGGGTCCTTCGAGTGGGAGCTGTTTGCGCTGTCCCTCGACTCCTGGCCCCAGGTCTGCCGGAGGTTCACCCTCCAGGTCGAGGTCCCTGGGCTCCCAGCCCAGGACCTGAGGGCCTACACCGTCGAGCGGATGGTGGCCCCAGTTCGCCCGACACCGGACGGGTCGTTCCTCCAGATGTGCATTATGATATGCTTCTGGTGTGGACTTCGCCTTTCGGAGGGGTACCTCCATCCCCGCGACCAAGGGGAGCATAATTGGGGGTACCTGGGAATGGCCAAATACCACCGGTTAACAAGTTTGGACGTGGCCAACTGGGGCACCAGAGAGCACTACGGCTTCCCCAGCCTGACCCGGCTCGTCTCGTTCTTCCGGTGGTTTGACCAAGACTCACCCACCCTGAGCAGCAAAGTCAGGAGGTGGGTCAGCCTCCACCATGCCAGCATCCCCATGCTGGCAAGCTTGTTGCTGTGGGAATTAAAAACCATGGACATGGTCTTTGTCGAGGCTCTCATCGACATGAAAGTCCTCTATGAGTTGCCGTCGCCAGACTATGGGCTCGCGCGACCCCTCGGCAACATCATGGAGGAACCTCGCTGGGAGTTGGTCCCACTCAGGGAACCACCAGCTGAAGCAGCCTAGGAGGTTGCATCCTCCCAGCGAGGATAGCACAGAGGTACCATCCTCGCTACCGGAGCGGAACCTGACCGCCTCCCTCTGACAGCCTGCACAAAGTGCACCAAAGGCCTTGAGGGACCCTTTGTCAGGAGGTTCCTAACCCCTCATGAGGTACCAGCCTCTGGTAGCATCCCGAAGAGGATGCAAGCTGAGGTTCATCCTCACTGCCAGAGCACACCCCTGGCCCTTTCTCTCACGGTTGCAACCCCTGCACCAGCAACCTGAGGAACTTTTGCCAGGAGGTTTTCTTTCCTCTCATGAGGTACAACCTCTGGTAGCATCCCAAAGAGGATGGTAGCTTAGGAGGAGGTTTTTCCCTCCCCTGTACATTAGGGCCAAGAGGGCCATCAGTGGTGCCAGTACAGAGGCACGGTTTTCACAACCCAAACACCAAGACGGTGGATCGCATTTGTTCGCTCAACTCGGAAAAAAAATTGAACCCAGGTTCAACCTGGGTTGAACCCAGGTTGAACCCAGGTTGAACCCAGGTTCTTTTGGCTCAAGTTTTCGGCCCAAGGAGTAGCCTGAGGGAAGTTTCGGAGGTCTCAGCCTTCCTAGCCTGGTAGCCAGCCTAGGACAGTTTGCCCAGAGGTGCCTTCCTCTTAGCCATGGCCCCCCGCGAGTACATCTGTTGCAGTGGCAAAAGCTGCACAGGATGGATTTGGGCGGACAGGCTCAGCCGCACATGCTCTGCAAGAAATGCAGAACACCCTGGGCAAACAGCATTCGCAAGGCGAGACAGAACTGGAGCCAGTGGAAGCCACAATGGCCTACGGTCGCTGAGGCCGCTTGCTGGCAGCCACCAAAGAAGCCCAAGACTCCGAAAGCACCACTGCCGAACAAAGTCCTGCAAGCCCTTGGAGTGGCGTGGGACAGTGTGCCTGAAGAGGTGCAAAAGAACCTCAAGGAGGCAGGGTACAAGCCACCCAAGGCACAGGTCAAGGAAGAGGTGGACGATCTCACCGACCTGTGCCAGAAGCATGAAGCCGCCCTGCCGGAGGAGGTCAAAGCTTACCTGAAGGGCCTCAAGGCCAGCCAGGAGGTGACGCCCTCCCAAGCTGCAAGCCAGGCCAGCCAGAGCTGGCAAAGCGCAGCTGGCAAGCTCAAGCACATTGCTGATCAAAAGATTGGCCTGCAGAAGCGCATCGACATGGCGAAGGAGTCATTAAGGCAGCTTCTACAAGAAATGATCGTGCTGAATGAGCAGGCTGAGAGGGCACAAAAGGCAGTCGAAGCAAGCTCAGGCCTGCTCAAAGAGAAAGTCTTCTGCGAATCCGCTGCGGACATGGAGGTCGACAGCGTCCTCCATGAACTGGGGGTTAGCCTCAACGAGGAGCAAGAGAAGAAACTCCATGAAATTAAGGCGGAGAGAGAAGCCAAGAGGCGTCGCACACAGGAGGGCCCCACCCCTCCGGGCCTTGAGGAGCAAACCCAGGAGGGGATGCCTCCCGGCAATGCCAATGCCCCGCCGGGGTTGGGCCCGGTGGCCTAGGGACTCGGCGTGTGGGGCCTGGAGCCCCAGAGCAAGGGCCCCGCAGAGCCAATGTGCGACCCCAGCCCAGGGCTGGAACACATGCTGCGAACTGCCCAGCAGTTCCTAGTTGCATGTGCTGACTATTACAAGCGAGGTGCTCACATCAATCTACATGGGAAAAGATTGAGAGTGGGGAAACAACTTACTGCAGATAGCAGTGGTTGTGAGCAAGGCTGGCAGAAGCCCAGCCACTTTTGTCGGCCTGGAAAGGAGTCGCCAGAAAGCGTTCCGATCACAGGGCCAAAGTTTTTCAAGCTGGACCTTACAGATGATGAGGCACCAGCAGACGGCGAACAAATGAAGCCACTGTGGGAGGTGAACCCTGATGGGAACCCTCTGGTTACCCAAGGCCCCCCCCCACCACAATGTTATGATGAAGCCCAGAAGGTGATACCTTCCCTCTGCAGCCCAGAAGATTTGGGTTCGATGACATGGCAGGAGGTGGTCAGCCTCCTGGAAGACCAAGCGAGCCCCTTCCAGGCGAAGGAAGCCACCCTTTTAAGCTTCATCGAAGCCCAAGAGGAGGTGATGGCGGAGGACTCCCTGGCCTGGGGTTGGTGCAGGATGGTCCTGCATGCCCTAGAGCAAGGAGAGGATGTCACCGGGAAAGCCATCCAACAGGCAAAGGAGGTGATAGCCTCTGAGCTCCCAAAGAGTGAGGAGCCCCTGACACCGGAACAGGTGCTGGGTCAGCAGGAACGAGAGGAAGACCTTGCACACGGCGAGGGCACCGACTCAGAAGAGCCCAGCCATGAGAAGGTTAAACCTTCCGCCTCGCCTGACCAGTATCTAAGCATCATGAGTGCCAATGTCACCAGTTTCAACAACGGGGCGTTGGAGTGGGTGACCTCCTCCAAAGCCAAGGTGGTGTGTCTGCAGGAAACCCACCTCACACCGGAACTGCTGCATGGCAGGCGAGCCACACTGCAATCCCTCGGATGGGATCTCTATGCTGAGCCGGCCTCCCTGTCGGACAAGGGCACAAGGTTGGGGGGCACTGCTTGTGCCTTTCCCAAAAATAGCGGAGTGTGGCAAAAAGCCACCTACCAATGCAAAGGGGCGGGCTACACAGCCGTGGGTCTGAGACAAAGACGGTGGGACTACACGATTGTGTCCCTCTACTTGAGGGACACGGAAGGCCTGAATGGTCCCACGAATGCAGAGGTGCTATCCTCTCTGGTGGCTTTCGTAAGAGCCCTCCCGGAGCCCTGGATCATCTTGGGGGATTGGAACCTGGACCCGACTGAAGTTCAGGACACAGCGCTGATTCAGGTGATGCGGGGGCGGATGGTAGCCACTGGTGAAGCTACATGCAACCATGGGGCGGAGCTGGACTTTGGGGTGGTGAGTAGGAGCCTGGAAGCCCTGGTGGATCTGTCTGCAACCTGGGCAGTCCCGTGGAAACCACATGCAGCCTTGCACCTCAAAGTCAAGGACGGTGCCAGCGAATGGAAGTCCTGGAAACTTCCCCAGTTCCCGAAACTCACAGCAGACCTCAAAAACCAAGAATGGCGAGAGGTCCAACCCTCCCATTTCGCCATAATGGACAGGACCTGTGCCCAAGAGGACCAGAGCACCTGGCAGCTGGCGACCTGGGCGGCCAGCCTGGAGCACTGCCACGAAGCACCGAGGACTGGCAGAGGTTGGTGTGTGCAGGCCCAATGGGGACCCTTAGTCTTGCAGCGCCCTTCCACTGCCCCCAAAGGCTCTGAAGTGGGCTGGTGGGCACGCATGGCCAGAATCCTGGAAGAAGTGCCCGCCTCCCAGCAGCACCTACCGGACCTAGGCACCCTCCAAGCCTGTCAAGACATTGCTGAAGGTACTGCCTTCCTCACAGAACTGTACCAGCAATGTTCAGCAACAGCACCACAGTGGCGGTCTTTGAGTGTTGTTGCCAGGCACAAGGAGGCGGCCCTCCAGATGCAGAGAGCCAAGGAGCAGCAGGCCCAATACAAGGACTGGCTCCAAGCGGGATTAGCGAAAGGGATGAGACCTCTCTCTGTAGTTCTCTCAAGAAGAGTGAGAGAGTCCTAGATCGGCCCTTCCAAAACCTCCCAGGCGAAGAGCGCCCAGGGGCCAGGAGGAAGCAGTGGGTCGCCATTTGGGGAGAGGTAGAATGTTCCCCCCCGATTGGCCAGACCCTGCTGGATGCAGCAAAAGCCTCCCCGCTGCTCAAAATAACAGCAGAGGTGCTCGAGGCCATCCTCAAGAATGTCACCGACAAGGCAGGAGGTCTTGATGGGCTCACCTATGCTGCCCTCAAAAACCTCCCTGGACCGGCCTATGAGCAGCTCACCCAAGTCCTGAACTTGGCTGAAACCACAGGAGTGGCGCCACAGCACTGGCAGGCGCACCATGTGGCACTCCTGCCCAAAAATGCTGACATAGAAAGGCCCATAACCCTCACATCCATCACCTATCGGCTTTGGTGCTTCTGCAGAGCACAGGTCGTCAAGAAATGGATGCGAGAAACTGCAGAGAGGTTCCCATGGGATAAAGCCTCCCCGGGTAACACTTGTCTAGAAACAGGCATGCAGAGACTCCTGAGAGGAGAGGTTAGCCGCGCAGCTAACAAACATGCCTGTGCGGTCCTGTTGGACCTGCAGACTTTCTATGACAGTGTTAATTGGACCAAATTGGAGGAGCGGATAGTGGCGACCGGCTTCCCGCCAGCTATAGCCCTCCTGGTCATGCAAGTCTACCGGGGAACGAGATATCTCGTGGCAGAGGATCTCCTTTCGGAGGGGATCCTCCCTGCGAGGGGCATCCTAGCCGGGTGCCCGTTCGCAACAATGATGGCAAGGGTTTACCTCCAGCCAATAATGCAAGAAGCCGCTCAGCTCCGCAGTATCACCGCCCTAGACACCTGGGTGGATGACATTGGAGCGGATTTCGAAGCACGATATCCTGAGCAGGCAGCGTTTGCGGTCTATGAAGGTTACAAAACCCTTCGCCGGCTTCTGGAAGGTAGCGACCTCCGTTTGTCCCTGAAGAAAACAGGCTTCCTGTGCACCACTGCAGAAGCCAGAAGGGAGCTACAGAAGCTGCGCAAAGATGGGGACCCGGCTATCTGTGATAGCGTGAAGGATTTAGGCCTGGACTGTGCCCTGGGTCGGGTCCGGAGGGTCAAGGTGCAAAGAGCCCGCAAGCACAAAGCGGGCCAACGGCAGAAGAAGTTGAAACAACTGAGAGTCCCGGGTGTGCCGGCCAAGGTTCGCCTCTTCAGAGGAGGGGTTGCCTCCGTCCTTACTTGGGGCCACCAAGCCCAGGGAATGCCGCCCACACGGAGACAGAAGCTCCGGACTGCCTTGGCTGAGCAGTGTGGCAGACAGAAAATGGGCAACCTAGAGGTGGCTCTGTCCTCTGTAGGCGACAGGTACCAGGATCCGGGTCGCACAATGATGGTCCAGCAAGTTGAGGCCTGGTTCCAGCTTAAGAAGCGCTGGGTAGGAAAGGAAGAGCTGCTGGAAAGAACCTGGGGCCTTACAGTCCAAAAGCTGGAAGAAGCCAGCAGCCGGTGGCAAATGGTTAAGGGCCCTCTTGCAGCTACAGTTGCATACCTGCTTGGCCTGGGTTGGCAGCCTAGAGACAGTGATGAGTGGCTGGACACCCAGGGCACCAGGCACACCATGCACACCCCACAGCAGGAGTGTCGTGTCCTTGACCTCCTCCAGCAAACTTATCAGGAAGAAGTCGACCGCCGCATCGCCACCGGCCTCGCTGCTCCTGAGCTAAAGGGGGGAATCGACTGGACAGTGGGGAGAAAACTGTTGGGGGGTTTTAAGAAAGAAGGGCGAACCACGAAAGCAGCTGCCCTGAGGTGTGTTTGGCAGGGTGCCCTGGTGTGCAGCCAGAACTCTGCTGTCAAAGTGTGCCCCCGGTGCCACCAGGAAGCGGACTGGGAGCATGTGCTCTTGGATTGTGCTTGGTGGGAAGCCCAGAACTGGGAACTGCCAACATGGTTCCAAGAAGGCAGGGCCCAAGGCCCGAGATCGCTGTGGACCAGGGGCCTCCCGCCCAAACCCAAATGGGAGGTACAGCCTCCACAAGAGGACAATCCCATCTTTCTGGGTATATGGGCAAACAAAGAGGCCCTGAATGACCCGGAGCTTGTGTATGGCACAGATGCTAGTGGTGGCCCCTACACGGCGGACCCGAGACTCCGGCAGGTGGCATATGCAGTAGTAGCCTGCAAGAAACAGGGCCAAGAATACGTCCAGGTAGGAGCAATCGTAGGCCAAGTCCCTGGATCACAGACGGTTTTTCGGGGGGAGCTGTATGCCGTTCTGCAGCTGGCCCGTTATACCGAAGGCCCTATTGACACGACACTAGACTGCCTTGGTGTCCCCAAACGAGTCCGCAGCCCAAAGCCGGGCAAGACCCACGGTGACATCTGGTGGGAGCTGCAAACCACTGATGTCAACCGCCTCAAAATGAAATGGGTTCCATCCCATGTTTCAGAGGAGGAGTTCCTCCGCCATGGGTGCGGAAAACTCGTGGAGACAGCAGGTCAATGACCTGGCGGACAAGCTGTGTGGGGAAAAAGCGGCCGAGCTGGCCCACCCTGATGTCCGGGCAGCCAGTCAGTACCAGGACCATTGCAGCAAAAAAGCACAAGAATTCCTGGCGAGCAGGGCGGAAAAGGTCCTTACTGCCATTGGGGAAAATCAGCACCCAGTGTATAAGGTCTTCCTGCAGGAAAAGCAGGCTCGCAAGAGCAACGAGGCCACCTCCAGGCCCTGCAAAAAGCGCATTGGCTCCAACATAGGGAGAGGCCACATCACCACCCAACAGGAATGGTTCCAGGAGCTGGTCCGGACCAAACCTGTGCATGCGTGGGAATGGGAAGGTCTCAACCTCCGGTGTGCTCAGTGTCAACTTAAACTCCTGCACACAAAGAACCGCAAAACCTTGGAAGCACTGGCAGCGCACCAATGCACACACCAAGGCAGAGTGACGGTTGAAGGGGTACATGTTACACATGTTTTAAAACTGCTCGGGAACAGACAACTGTGGGTCTGCGAAGGTTGTGGTGGACAGTTGTCCTTGAAGACTAAAAATGTTTCGCAAAAACTTTCAGTTGCGTGCAGTTTTAAAAAGGACCCCAGGTGCAAGGCGCAGTTTAAGCCCGAGCCAACCAATGCCATCCGCAGCCTCTTTCAGCAGATGCAAGCGACAGCCCAAGTTGCAGCAAGCAGACCCCCTGTGCAAAATCCCTGAAGGCACCGGCAGCTGAAGCAACCTAGGAGGTTGCATCCTCCCAGTGAGGATAAAGTGAAGGTCATCCTCGCTACCAGAGAAGCCACTCCTGACCGATCCCCTCTAACAGCCTGCGCCAGGTGCACCAGCGGCCTTGAGGGAACTTTTTGTCAGGAGGTTCCTAACCTCTCATGAGGTACCAGCCTCTGGTAGCATCCCAAAGAGGATGATAAGCTGAGGTTCATCCTCGCTGCCAGAGAACACACCCCTGGCCGATTTCCTCTCACGGTTTGCACCCAATGCACCAGAAACCCTGAGGAACGTTTTGCCAGGAGGTTCATTCCTCTCATGAGGTACGACCTCTGGTAGCATCCCAAAGAGGATGGTAGCTTAGGAGGAGGTGTTTTTCCTCCCCCTGTACTATAGGGCCAAGAGGGCCATCAGATGTGCCAGTACAGAGGCACGGTTTTCACAACCCAAACACCAAGAAGGTGGATCGCATTTGTTCGCTCAACTCGGAAAAAAAAATTGAACCCAGGTTCTCGATGTTGTTGTTCCCCCCCCCCCCCCCCCCCCCCCCCCCCCCCGAGGGCCGGGAGGTTCGAACCCCCCCCCCCCGAACCTTGCTCAGAAGGCCTGAGCCACAATTTTGCTTAAGTCAGGTTCTAGCCTTGTTCGTTGGACCTGAAGTCTGCCGCTCTAGGCACGTTCGCGCGCGCGCGCCATTTATTTTCTTTTTTAAAATTTTCGCCGCTCCAGACGCCGCGTCCGGCGAAAAATTTGAAAAGTCGAGTCTTCCAAGCAAAGGCAATGATGAAGGACGTTCGTCGAACAGCTGTAGACATGACCACTCAAATAAAAAACTGTTGTCGTTCTCATCGATCGGCTGCTCATCGGTTCTTCAGACAGCAGCCGCTCCAGAGTTGTTTGGCTAAAGCGGCTGCTTTAAGAAACTCTTGCAACTAATTGGAGATTGCCACTGGTTCAGCTGAGCCAACGGCCTGCTGTGGCAAGAATGCCAGTTTCTCCTTTCCGTGCACTGTGCCACTGCTGCTTTTTCTTACATGCACGTTTTGTCGCTCATATTTCTCTAAATGGGCCCTCCTCCATTCAGCGAAGGAAGTCTTCAAGAAAAACTTTCAAGGGGGCTTCAAAGGGCTTCAACCTTCAAGGGGGGGCGCTTTAATCATTTTTGGTTAACCCTTCAAGCCTTCTTTCTCTTAAAACCCCTTTGAATCTTGTATTTTTCAACGGTACTTCCACGTTTCTTGTCGTTCTACTCGAACTTTTCTGTTTTTTGTATTTCGTTCTTCGAAAAATCAGAGAAGAAGAGAGAGGGATTTTAGTTTAAATTCCACCCCCTCAAATCTTGTTTTGTTTTGTCTTTCATTGTTCGAGAATTAGAGAAGTGGAGACTTTTTGGAAGTGACGGGGGTTGGGAGGGGCAGCCCCCCCATTCACTTGTTGTAGGAAAGGGTATTCTAAATTCCGCCCTTAACTGTGAACAATGCTTTGATTGATTGCTCTGCTTTTTGAACAACTGCACTGCTCCAGGGTTTTAGGTCGTGTTTCTTTGTTGGTTCGGAAAGTGCAAGGTGCAGTTTTTGCCTGCTGTAAGGTCTCCTCCTAGTCGAATCCAGCTTTTGGCAACAGCTGCCGGGCACAGTCAACAAAAACGCTTTTCTTGTCCTGCTATTTGCATTCGTTTGCTAGAGGCTTTACCCGCCAAGGTGTGGAACATGACCCGCACATGCGTCCGAATGAAATAAAATGGAAATGTTGTCGAAATTTAGAAGTGGTGTTGCAGGCCGTTGCCAAAGAAGCAGTGTAATGGTGTTGCAGTTGTCGTTTTTCATCGCAGAAGTGTTGTTCGCTAGAATTGGTTGTAGTTTGGCAGTTTCGTTGCTGAGCAAGCCGAACCGCGGCGGCACAGCTTTTCTGCGTGATGCGCAGCGCCCAAATCTTGTGCACCGGGCAGCGCAGGTCGCCAAGCACTTCCCAGGGTAGTGGCAGTCGTGGTGGTGGTTGTATGTAGTTGCAGCCAAAGGTCATCGTACAAGTGGATGTGGTCGTGTTTTCAGAGTTTGGGGTTTGGGTTGAAACTTCAGATTGGTTCTAGCCAGTAAAAGTTTTTCAGCAAGCAAACGGGAGAGTGCTTTGCACCCCGTTAGGCAAAATATCCAAATTCCTTGGCAGAGCACGAACATGTACATTTGTTGCTTCTTCCAGACATGATTGTGCATGTGCAAATCTAGCAGCTGATTTTGAGTTGACATACACATCTGTTGCTCCTTCGAGAGGGAGAGAGAGAGGGAGAGGGAGGGAGAGAGAGGGAGAGAGGGCGAGAGGGCGAGAGGGCGAGAGAGGGTGAGAGAGGGGGGGGGGGAGAGAGGAGAGAGGGGGGAGGGGGAGAGGGGGAGGGGGAGAGGCGGGAGAGAGGGGGATGGGGGAGAGGCGGGAGAGAGGGGGAGAGGGGGAGAGGGGGAGAGGGAGGGGAGGGGGAGGAGAGGGGGGGGGGAGAGGGGGCTTGACAGGATCGGCATAGGGGCCGCTGTTGCCTGCGACTTCGGGTTCGCTGCTTGCCTGCCCCCTTGCCAAGAGAGCCGCGACGTTTTCCACGCACCTGTGTTGTGTGAGGGCGAGAGAGAACGCAGTCAGAGGGCGACTGCTTGCACGATCGTGCGTCATAGCAGGCTGACCGCTGCAATGACGGGGGGGGGGGGGTGCGAATGAGGCGCCACGAACGCAGGGGGAAGCTCGACGCGTGCGAACTTCTTCTCCACGATGTCGGCGACCATGGCTGCGATGTCTGCGCCTGCGAGAGCGGTCACGGCTGCGTCCCGAGCCTGCTGGAGAGCGTCTGCGGGACCGACCAGCGCGACGCGTGCGCCGACTGCGGATTGGATACCCGCGGAGGATGATTTCCATGCCGGTTCGGCATAACGCAAGAACTTGCTCGGCCAAAGCTATTCCAAGGTGTAGTGCTCGCTCGCGAAGGTCCATGTTCCGCGCGGAGAGGAAGGGAGGAGAAGGCGAACCGCAGAGGCTGCTGATGCTCCGCCAAAAAAGAAGTGTTGAGGGCCCGGGATGGCAGGACAAACGTGCAGATGGAGGCGCAGTTGAATGCAAGTGGGCACGTGCGTGGGCCAAAAAATGGATGCGCTCCTTGTCCAGATGCCCGCAAAGGCACCGGAGAAAACAAAAAAACAACCTCCAGCTTCCGAGCTGGAAGAAGTTTGGCAGCAGAAGCTGCTCAAAAATATAGAGAAGCAGCTACCGCAGCTTAAATCAGATCAGTGTGGCACAGGCCCAAAATGACGTTATATTAGCGCTTGCCGAGACGTTGACGGAGCCGCAAATGCCAAACGTATCAGTGTCGTTGATACACCGGTACTGTCACTCCCCAGGAGACCTCTACGTTTACTGGAAGGGTGCTCATCGGGCTGACGAAACCGCAGCCCTTAGCACCACCCCTGGGGTCCCTCGTCAGTAACCCCTGCGGACCCAGGGGTGGGTCTTAATGTCTCTGAATTGTCCACAGCATTAGGACACCTCAGCTTTCGTGTGGGTAGTGATGTTTTTGGGCTGCGTTGGGGCTCAAAATTTCCAAAACCTCCAGTGGAATCCAATGCCGCCTTTCCATGGTTGTACATTTCTTGGGTTGTCTATTTGTCCAAGGTCGCCAGTACATTCACGACACGCGTCTGTGCTGCTCTCAACCAGTGCTTCAAGAACGGCCTCGAAAGACAGAGGAAGGCGTGACGCCTGCGGGCGAGCTCCCAGGCGTGCACGCCTGGGGCTCGCCTCCATCCTGTCTTCCATGCCCGGCAGAAGAAGAAGAGAGAAAGTCATGCATGTGGCTTCATGGGACAAGAGTAGTACGACTTGTTCAGTGTGAAGCAGTGGTTTGCGAAGCAATAATCGAAAAAAACAATCGAAACCCGACATGAGGAGACACAAGAAGAAAGCAAGACAAGAAATCAAAAACAATCTGGGGATCGTTGTCATTGTTGTTTAACAAAAAACTTATATCTTTTGAATCATCATGAACACCGTTACCTCTCGGTAACACATGTTTCGGCATCTCTGATCGCTAGATCTTATAATATTGCATTACACAGCTTGAATACGATAGTAAACTTAGTAAACCTTACCAAAACCATCTTGACCACTCGCTTGCAGACTGTATCATGAAAATCCTGAATAACTTACTCATAAGCCAACGATATTCTGAACTTGCCTGCTCACAAGCAAATCCAAAAAAGTCTTGAATAATTTGAAGCACTCATAGAAAGTAATATAATAGGACTGCCATCCACTCGCGTGGACTTTCCCTACTGAAGTGAAGTAAGTGTCCATGTCTAAGTTGCACGTTTCGTGTTAGGTTCGGTTGAACTTTTATTTTCAGGTTGCGTATGGAGCCCTTGTAAGTATTACATGAAAATCCGAGAGTGTTCATGTCTGCAGAGAGATGTTTTACCACTAGCGCGTTGTATGTTTTGTTGGAAGGAGGCATCTCTTCTGTGACAAGCCCCCTCCCTCCATAGCTCCTTTTCTTGGCTGCTTTGAAACCCAAGCTCCAAACATCCAATTTCCAGAAAAGCAAATTTGCAATGCAAGTCAAGAATCCAAAGTTTGCGGACAAAGTCGCATAAACAGGTTTGGATCCTTGGATTCTTGTATGAACGGGGGGAGTGGGGGGAGGCTTCTTCTACTGTAATGAAGAAGAACTACCCAATTATGGGCAAATCTATGTGCTGGCAAACGGGAGGGGGGGGGTCGGGGCGCCGGTGCTGCAGCAGGCAGGTTGTTTGTTTGGTTTTGAAGGAAAGGGCCATACCCCAAACCACCTATCCAATCAACCCGCACAACCCAAAATATAACATTCCCGAAATCCGAAAGCTCAAAACTCAAGCTTTTTCGGGGAGATCCTCTCTTGTGAGCTTTGGGGTTTTGGGTTTCGGATATTTGAACTTTGCACCCCCATGTGCCTAGCGGCCTAGCGTTGCTCGTTTTCGAAAACAGCCGTAGTGCTAATCTCGACTGTGAAACATCTTCAACAAAATCTTAAAACCCAAAATAGAAAAATTCGGATTTTTGGATTCTTGTGCTTTTTGTATTGAGGTTTAGCAAGTAGGGTTCTAAAACCTCAATTTTAGATATTTAATATTCATCAGAAATACAGAAAACGCATGTGAACATCTAACGTATACAGGAGCTTTCACAGTCGAGGTTGGTTCATTGGGGTGGAGGCGACCATACATATATCAACAGCAGATATGCTTTTGGTTATACTTTTCATGTTACATATATGGAATCAAAGAAAAGCACATGTTAACTTGGCCCGAGTTGGAAACGCTCATCTTGCCAGCCTAATTTCATGTCTTGCTTGAAATATCCGTAGCGGGTGGTAGCCGTAAGCCAACTGGCTGACAAACTCCAAGAAAGGGTTTCCTCGTTTCTTGTTGATTTCAAGAACATCACAAACGACTTGCGTAATCATCTGCACGTGCCACTTGTTTGACAGCAAGCATCAATTTTCGACTTCAGACATGCACAAACAACATCTGCGGTTTTCTGGGGTGGCAAGCAAGCTAGAAATCGCAGTGCTGTAACACATGTGCATCACGCCAAAGCAGGCAATGCTGTTGAACATTTTGGTGCGTGGGGTCCTCGCGCTTTGTCCAATATTCCAAAAGATTTCCCGATGATGTGGCGCTGGTTCCTCGTATGTGCCGCCGGACTTGTCTGTGCGTGGCAGCCTTTGCTCACGGGGTTGCGGTGAATCAGTGAGAATTACTTTGTTTGACCCGTGAGTAAGGCTTTATCATGGACATGCCCTCGCCTTCGCTTCTCCTGCACATCGAACGCCGCGAGAAAAGGTGAGCATGTCTTGTTCAAGTTGTTTTTTATTCGGCCGCGTGAGCTGTTGGTAGATTTGGTATACAATGGAGGTGGCATTGCCTCGTTCCCCATCGCGAAGGCCTGGTGCAGGACCCGAACAAGTTGGCTGGAATCAGCAAACGTTTTGCCGCACATGTCAGCTTTAACACATGTCTGCTGCGATGTTTTGCCGTGCAGTATTCGCATGTCATGTGCAAGCAAGTTTGCAGACAACACGGACGACAATTGATGCAGTTCACAGGCACAAAATGAATACCACATAGACGTGTGTCATGTTTTCAGGACACATCAATGCCAAGGCCAAAGTTAGACGGTCAAACATATGTCAACATTCAAGCCCATCTGTGAGTATGCTGGTGGATGTGACAGGTGCGATTGAATAACCTCGTGTCGAAGACCTTGCGGAGGCCTCTTCTTGCAGGGGATATTGTTCCTTGGCCTGGTTTTGCCGGGTATTGAACCGGTCTTGTTCTGAA
This sequence comes from Symbiodinium natans, assembly GCA_905221605.1. Taxonomy (NCBI): domain Eukaryota; class Dinophyceae; order Suessiales; family Symbiodiniaceae; genus Symbiodinium; species Symbiodinium natans. The sequence continues at coordinate 879,086 of CAJNDS010000824.1, forward strand.
TTGTTTGCACGGATGCTTGATCACTGGCCACCAAGGTATATGAAACCCGAGCTTTCAACACGGGTTTTGAAGCAACGGTGCGAGTCCATGGCTTGGAGGTGTCGCCGTGGCATTGAAAATTTGGATTTGAGGTGAAAGTGTGACGAATCCATCTGGTCATTCCGTCTCTGGTGCAGGACTCTACGCCCTTGGAGTTTTCAGGCCAAACAAGTAGTACCCAGAACATTTGCCTGCTTTTCGGTCGTTCCGGTGTTTTCTGCAGAGGCGTCGCCTCGCAGGAGAACACGGCAGAGCTGTCAGCATGACTCTCGGACACTTCCCGTTCGCATTTTTGATCATGTGTGCGGCTCCCAAAGTTTCTGGTTCCGAGGCAGCGGCAGCCGCTGTGGCGGCTTTGCCACCCCCGCCAAGCATAGAGCCGCGGTATCCTAAACCCCAGGCGGGCAGTTTCCTGCAGAAAAGTGGTCCGAGTGGAGTGCCGAAGAATTGTCAGGATGCTGCTTCATGGGTTGCCGAACAACTTTCGGACAAGACACACGTCGAACTAGCACGCACCTTGTGACGTATGTGACATGCAAGATCTGCACCGGATATCGAACAAGTCTCAGGATTCTACTATGGCTGATGTATTGCCTACATTGGCAACGTGGCTGCATCTTGCGCTGGTGTTTGGCAACTAGTAGGCAAGGCTTTGCCGTTCAGCCAAGGCTTATGTGCATGCAGACATGGGAGCAGAAGCGCCGCACAGCTCAGGAGATAGTTGGAAAAGCCGCTGTGTGCGCAGCACACATGTTTTAATTCATGCTCATTGTATTTTACTCATATCATGTGCCTGCTGCAGGTCGTTCATCCTCGAGGAATCCGTGTGGGCTTCCGTTACCAGTTGCGTCGAACTGTGTCTGCAGCGTTCTTGATGAGTCATGATACTGCTGCAGCTTGGAAATTCGTGCTGAGATGCCAGGAGGATCCTTGCAGAGTGCGCGTTCGAAGGTCTGCTGTTCGAAGAGAGTGGCTTCCGCAGGACTTGTCGTCCCATTCGTGCCTTGCATCGCAAATTGACTTGGGCAAGTCGTGTGGCTTGCGCAGAATGTGTGCAAAGACATTGGAAGGAGGTGCGATGTGTGCTGGTCAGCCGGAAGACTCACGGCTCGAAACTGGCCGTGGCTTGTCTCATGCAAAATGTGTCACTGCTGTAGATCCTTGGATCCGGGATCCCTGCTTGGACTTGAGGCGGCTTTGCGAGCCAGGTTGCTGGGCGAGGATGGGGGCGAGAGCTATCCATGCCTGGAGTTGAAGATGGCTGGCAAGAGTGCTGCTTGGAAGCAAAGGATAGCAGTGCAGCGAGGCTGGATGAGTCTCGTACACATCAGGCTTGTAAGGAGGCTGCCATCGCGACCAAAATACTCCAGAGGTGGGGAAGATTGGGGAAGCATGTTGCAGAGCCTCGCTGCCTTGCCGCCTTGCCCGTCGTCACAGGTTTCTGCCCCAGGGGCTTGAAGTCAGTCGATCCCCTGGGCGAACATGACCAAGAGGCTTCCGTTTAATTCCCCGCTTTCCTCTCAGATCTCTGAGGCTTCAGTGCGCGCTTCGAGCAGTTCGAAGGGTACCGTGCCCGAGGTCTTGTGCTGACCATCCAAAGACAGGCAGAGAACCGCCGGGAGGGCTTTTATTTGTTTAGAAACATCTTGAAACGTTCGAAACATTTGAAACGGTTCTATACCGGGTTCTATACGATTCTTCAGATGTTTTGGCCTCGCCGCAGGACATCTCGACATAGGCCGACGTCGTCTAGCTGCTCTCGTCTCGCAGCTGTGAACTGCAAGGAATTTGCTATTTTGGGCTGGTGGAAGGTTGGCTTTGAGAATCTTTGAGCTAAGTTGCACAAAATGGTTTGTCAAATGGCTTCCGCCATGCCTCCAGGACTTCATGCAGACTTCGAGGTTGTCTCCAAGAAGGTGCTTTCTTCAGCCAGGTCACATCATGTCATTGCTCACCGTCAGGCAGGCACCAGGATTTCGAAAAAAATTGTACTAAGAAGCAGTTGTGAAGCACTTAGTTAGTTTGTCAAGCCCCTAGTGCTGCGCAAGACGTGTCTGTGACGTGCGTGCAGCGGAAGCAGATTGCCAGCAAGTCACATTCGCATGACAATCTGTTGGAAGTACTTGATTGGGCCCAAGACGCAGCAGAGCCGCATTTCTCGGCCCTTGCAGTAGCTGACATGGCGAGTGATTTTCAAACGGGTCACCGTACCCATAATTGTGGAGAGCTTCGGCAGCTGGGCTAATCGAAGTGACTGCCAGCCAGTGATCGCCAGTTGAAGGTCCGTTGCGCGTTGTGCTCCGATGTCTGTTGAGGAAGGAACATGTGGGCCAGCCCGTGACAGTCTCTGGCTGGGTGCAGATGTCCCGGGACATGAACCACTTTGCTTTTGTGGATCTTCGAGACCGCTACGGCATCACTCAGGCCTGGTGGGCTGCGAAGTTTGTGAGCGTCATGCAAAAGTTATGTGAGCACATGGGTCGATGAGAGAACATGCCTCTGTTTCGCTTTTCTCGCAAGAACTAGCGCATCCTGAGCTCAGGTCGTGTTTCCCAAAGCTTCTTGGCATGCTGCAAAAGTATGCATGTGCACATGGGCAGCGTCGCAACTTCAACTTCGGAGATCTTCGGAGATTGTCAGGATGGAGCAGACGAAGCGGGCCTCCAGCGCTACGAGCAGGCCCGAAACCTGGGCCGCGAGTTCGTTGTGAAGGCCAGGTTCCTCCTGACTCCTGGCGACTGTTGTGTAAATGGTCGAAGTCCAAGAACGCTGCTTCGCAGAGGTGACCGGAAAGGCGCCTTCCCGCTGCTGAGAATGCCACAGGAAAGGCTCGATGGGTTCTTCTTGCCTCCCGCAGGTGGTGGAGCGCATCAAAAAGAATGCAGACAGACCGCTCTCGCCTCGGCTAGTCCTCGGCCTGTCAGTTGCTTGAACTTGAAAGAAGCGAGGACGGGTGATATCGAGATTGTGGCAGACCAGCTCCAAGTTTTGCTCCTTGCATGCAGCTTGGGAGTATGATTCGATCAAATGGCACCCCGCCATCTCTTTGCCCGTTGCCAAGCTGTGTGCTGGGAATTCTCAGGAATGCCAGCTCCACGCCTCCTTTCAAGATTGAGGATCAGACAGATGCCAACGAGGAAGGGTCGGCACGAGAGTCGGCGTGACCCAGCATCTTGTGCCATCTTTTGCAAGGATACTCGAATGCGGTATCGTCGCTTGCCTTGGACAAAAGTGTGTGTGTGTGTGTGTGTGTGTGTGTGTGTGTGTGTGTGTGTGTCTGTGTCTGTGTGTCTGTGTCTGTGTCTGTGTGTGTGTGTTCACTGGTGTGGCCAATTTGACACGCTTTGATTTAAAGACCATCGCTAGCTGTGACTTTTCAAAACACAAGCTGGGCAACTCACCTGACATCACGAGGATATTTGGACATTCGGCGGAACCCTATCAAGGATGCAATTCTCCTTCGCAACAGAGTGACGCGTCAGGTCAGAGAGTATCTTGGTTGAACCAGAGATAACCAGAGCTTGCATCTTTGATTCAGATTAGAGTAAAGCAAGAAGCGGAGAATCATCCGAGTTTCCTTGGAGACCTGGGCTTTTGTGCTTCTTGGCTGATCTTACGTAATCGGACAATGACGATGTGCACATATGGTTCCCGGCCAGGAAGTTGAGACACCCGTCCTCATCAAGTCCACGCCAGAAGGGGCTCGCGACTTCGTGGTACCTTCCCGAATGAACCCCGGGCGACACGACTCAAGTTACCGATTCTGGCCGATGTTGCAAGTGCCCTTTGCTGCCGTGCTGATCTGCACTAAGCGTTCCATAAAAGGCAATTTTATGCTCTTCCTCAATCTCCGCAAACCTTCAAGCAGCTTCTGATGGTGTTCTGCTCAGACTCATCGACTTTGCGAGATGTTGCATTTTGCGGCAGGCACATGCAAGCACCACTGAGGTGGGGGGCCTTGACCGCTATTTCCAGATCGTGAAGTGCTTTCGCGACGAGGTGCTGTCCATGTCATCTCAAATGCACAGAGCTTGCCCCGTTGGGTCAGATTTCCCAATTTTTTCAGTTGCCAATTTCATTCAATGTTATGATTTCCCGGAGAGCAGAGTGGGACACAGCGATCTGCAGGAACTGCGGGCTGACAGGCAGCCAGAATTCACACAGATTGCCCTTCGGCTGAAGCAGTGCTGTGAGATTTCTTGTGACATCAATGGTACCTTGTGGAGTCATTTGAGAATGTGAGACTGTTAACGGAACTGAGGACTGTGAAATGTCTTTCGTCCAGCAGGCACGTCAAGTTACTATAAGTTACTCAAGTGTTTTCGCGTTGAGCCGTGTCGCTGCACCTGCAGGAAGATGTTCTGCAAACCTTCGAGGGCATGATCCGGCAAATCTTCAAGAGTTTCCTGCAGAAAGTGTAGGGGGACAGTCATGGATCCTTGCGTCAAGCAGTGCAGGGCACGCATTGTTACGGGCAACTGTATACCAAGAGTCGGTGAGTAAAGCTGTGTCACCATTGTGCGCAGTGAGGCTTGTGCGGCGCGGCCCTAAGCCACTGTGGTGCTTCAGTCGGCTGAAGTTCCTGGACTGCAGAGGCCACGAGTTTCCGCCTTTTCAGCGGATGGAGTATAGTGAGGCAGGGACATGCAGGGACAAGGAGAGCATTGCTTTATTTGCTTTCCTCCAGCGCAGACGCACCAGGCAATGGATCGGTTTGGCATCGACAAGCCTGACTTGCGCTATGACATGGAGCAGCTTGGCCATTCCCCCTTGAGAGCGTAGCACGAGCACCTTTCCGCTTGCTAAGGCTGGTAGACCTGACTGAGGCTGCTTGTCTGCAATGCAGACTCTTAAGAGGCTCGTACTTGAGACTGCTGTTGGTCTGACCATTGGAGGTAAGCAAAGGCAAGAACTTCAAGGTGGGATGACTTGAATGACCATGACTTCTGACTCGTGGAATCACGCAGAGCACGGTGTCCATGCGTGGTTGCGTGCCTCAGATGTTTGATGATGCGGAGTTGGTTGTGGGCATGTGCTGCAAGGTACGCATCCAAGTGGTGATATTTTAGATGTTGTACTTGCCCCCTTGCAAGACGTTTCACTGATTTTGTGCGAGTGTGGAAGGGCATTGGATCATGGTCTGGCAAGATGCTTGCCTGCAAGTGAAACGAAGCTGAACATCTCAAGTGACGTCGCAGACCTCCCTACCAAGGAAGGTGAAAGAGCTGGAGAAGAAGGCAACAGGACAGGAAGTAGGCAGATCCCCTTGTAAAGTTGCATCTTCGAAAGGAATGGAGCCCCCTTTTGCGCCCCCTTGTGCTCTTTTCTGGGAGGTGCAAGTGCCCTAGTGTGGCTGAAGATCAACCCTGATGGAACATACGACTGCTCTGCGAAGAAGTTTTTTGCCGACGAGGAAAGGGGCCAAGTCGAACACAGGGGCTTGTAGGCTTGCGCTCTACTTCCGCCAGGACTATGTCAAGTGGGTCGAGAAGCTTGAATACATTCATTTGCAGCTCTTGCAGATCATGTAGCTGTACAGGGCACTGAGAGATGTGAGGAAGGCCAACGCGAAGCCGGGCGGCTGTGGCCCAGGGGACCTCCTGCTCATTATCGCAGGCGCGTGCTCACTTTGACTGTTCAGCTGAACGCCCTTTCAATTCTTGCTGACGTACTGTCCGAGCCTCCAAATTGCTCGCAGGGTCCAAGCTGAAGACGCCTTTCTGACGCAAAATATCACGAGATGTCAAGTTTCTCAAGTTCATGTTCCTGATGTTCCTGGAGTCCATGCTTTGAGGCAAGAGTCTATGGGGAAGTTCCGGCACCTCATGGGAACAGAGCTAGGCCATCCGTGTCGTGCATTTTTTGCTTACCTGCGTGGCTTGTGTTCTTCCCCAGGCTTGCGCAGCGAAGGCTTTCGGGCACTCTGGGTTGTGCCTGCTCCTTATGACACCCAAAGGGCTGTTGGGTCACCAACTTACACTTCCTGCGAGGAACTTCCCCATGTTGGAGTGGGACGAGGATGAGGCAGATGTTTTTTTGGTTTCTGTTTTTCCACTGCGCGGCTTAAGCTTGCAGTGGCCTGCCTTGTAAGCCAGCAGCTGCAGCAACCGACGGCACATCGCCACAGGAACGATTCACGGCAAAACACCATCCTTTCACTTCACCCTGGACGGAGGAGTTTGAAGTGTGCTGCCCCTTGAGGTGTTTCACAATGATCATGGCAATCTAGATGCCATCTAAATGGCTGTGCAGGACATCGAGAAGATGGTTAGTTTGGTGCTCGGCCACTGCAGTCTGCAATCTGCGCATGTTGCCATTTCGCCTCTTTGCTGAGGCCTAGACCACAAAGATCCCAAACTGGCGGAGGCAGCACACAACTTTCCTTGCAGGCAGAGTGCAAGGGCGACCTGCGAAAGGTAAGAGCCAACGCCTATGACATGGTGATCAATGGTGTTGAGGCTTCATGTGAGCTTATGGTGCGAGATACATCTGTCGAGTGCTCACGACAAGGTTGGTGGTGGGTCTGTCAGAATTCATGCTGCTTGGCTGTCCGGCTTCTTGGTCACAGTTTTTCATGTGTTCTCCTCCAAGCTAAGGAGCGGTCTTTGCAGGAGAAGGTCTTCAGCGTGCTTGGCTTTAGCAAAGAGGAGGTTCCGAGCCCCATTTAAATGCCAGGATTGCTGCTATTATGTTCTGCTTCTCAGTTGCTTCTCCTCTGAGGCATTGGCGCAGTTCGGCTTCCTGATGGGCGCTTTTGAATACGGAGCGATGAATGTGTAGCAGCTCCGTGAGTTCCTGCCGTGGATCAACGGGTGATGGCTGCCGCGCAAGGAGCTCCGCCCCATGCTGGATTGGCATTTGGGCTGGACAGGCCAGAAGAGACGCCTCCCCATTGAAATGATTCGCTAGAATTAAAGTGAAAACTGCGGCCGACGTCCTCCTCAACTTCTCATGAGGGCTTCGCAAGCCCGTCTTAGAACTCAAGTGAAGTAGGTTGAGCGAACGCTGACAGGCGACAGGAAGCACAACAGAACGAACACAAGCATCAGGAAGAGTAATTGCAAAGCTGAGCAACATGAGCACCGACAAAAGCCGTAACAAGAGCCAGCAGTGCTGGCCATGATTTATGATCATCATCTTCAAGCCGCGTGAGGGGAGGGCAAGATTTGTTGGAGGGTCTTTCCCATAAGGAGCAAAACTTTGATTTCGTGTGGCGGCCATTCAGCCTCCTAGAAAACAAGGCTTACTTTAGTGTTCCAGCCCAAGCCAGTACGCTTCATAGCGATCAATTGCTTGGAGTTTAGGGTTTAGGTTTTGGGGGACAACAATGCGGAGCAATATGATTCGTTTTTCTCTCCCGCACGTAAGCTGCTTCTAAGCCATGTACTTCCAGCTCTCAAGCATCTCGTGCCAATGGCACCTCCAGCCTTCCAGAACGCCGCAAAATTGAGCCTCCCCAGCTTTCCTTAAACAGTTCGCGTTCGCTTGGGTCTTGGACCAATTGGACAGGCTCTGCACAATCATTGGTGGCAAGGCAAGGATGCAGAAACGGACGAATCATGCAGTTGCTCTTTGACCCGTTGCTTTTGTCACCAAGGCAACGATTCGTGACTTCATTGCATTCCCCAAGAACAACATGGGTGTGTTGCTCAGAAGTTAATTGCCCAAGGGTGTGTGTATTGTGTGTCTGATTGAATCTTGTGATTCTGCATCGTCGCATCAGGTCGAGACACGATGATCAACACACCTGCGGCGATCACATCAGCTCAGCACCCGCCCCAAATCATGTCGTTACACAGGCACGCATAGACGACACGCTTTCCAAATCTTGCCCTCTTGCTAGTGCTCAAGAAGAGAAACCTGTACTGGCACAAGGTTGGCTGAGCTCAGCATCACCACGACAGTCGATGAGGATTGTCGGTTTTCATTTGTGGGCCTTCCTCGGACATGACTTTTGTTTAATTCTGCATCCTGCCCTCTGTGCGCAGGAGGGAAAACCGAAGGTCTTGAGCTCAGCAGTAGTACAGCTGCTATACATAAGTTTGACTATGACAGTCATGTTCTTGGTGAGGCATCTGGTTATCCTGCGTGAGGAAGGAGTAAGAGAGATGCAACAGCTTAAGGCAAGCCAAAGGCTTTTCCTGTGGGACCAGCTCTGCTTGTTTCCTGCAGCTGCTGCCCCCACCTGGCGTGGCCAGCACATGCCTTACCCCAGCATACCACTTCGTACACGTGGAATGGGGGTATGGGGGGAGTCCGTCCAGCACCCACCGATTTCGACGTTTTGGTCGCGACGAACGCGTGATCCAAATCCACATGTCCCTAGAAGCGCCTGGGGATTAGGTGTGCATAGGTGTGCATAGGTATCCATTATGCCATAGTTGTCCATAGCGTCATGTCGAGCTGCCTGAATCTGGGAGAATCTCGGAGGTTGGCTTTATACATGTGGCCAAGAGCAGAAGCTTGTACAGCTTGGCAGGGATGTTTGATCTCTGGCGGATGTTTGAGGCCAGTGTGAACAGTTGCTTCTGCCGCGCATTGCGAAAAAACTTGCTGCGAGTGGGTCGAGGAAGTCATGTCCAACCCCGTGCCTACGAGTCTTTAGGCTCCCTCTTGCCTGAGAATTTGGTGTCGAATCCTTTGACATTTTCGCCGGAAACGATTGTTCTCAGACTCGTACAGATGGCAAGTGTGTCTTCTGCAAGTAGAAAGATTCGACGTGTGTGTCCAGAGATGTCTGAAGATCGTTCGTATTGATTTCAGATGTTTGCTGACTTCCTTTATGCAAGGTGATTTCAATCGCAGCTCAGGACTGGCCCTCGTTTATATGCATAATTGTATATGTATGCACGTAGTACCACGACACCAAGGCGGTTTCCTACACAGTGAGCACTCCGAGAAGCTTGCGAAGCTTGCAGGATTCTGCAGTGCAGTTGGAGCAGCCCATCGTCCAAGGGCAGGGGGCTTGCAAGCATTCGAAAGTTTTGATGCACCCCGTGTCCGCGACCGTTGGAAGAATCCCAGGCCGCTGAAGGTTGCAACTCCAACATCCTGCATCTACAGTCTGCTTCGCTGCAAGGTTCGGTGCTTCTGCACTTTTCTTCCCAAGAGTTTGGATTGTTTGATGTCCTGTTAAATGCTCACGTATCCCATGGTGCACCAATGACTGTATTTTGGGCTCGAACATATTGAAGGGGAAGTTCCGAAAAAGTTTGGACAGTGCGGCCGCCACCATGTCCATTCCGGTGGGCAGACCCCGTGAATCTCTGGTCTTGAGCTTAGGACTTAGGACCCTTTTTGCATCGTGCCGGTACGTTGCGTGCCATGCTGTTACGTTGCAAGCCATGTCTAGCTGCAAGCAGGTCAAGTACGACCCACCTTTGGAGTTGGGCCCTGCACCTTCCGATGCTGTCGGCCGCAAGGGCAACAAGCCTCCCAAACCGAACTCTTTGAAGGCTCGCCCAAAGATTCATCAATGCTCCAACGAACTGCGTTGCTTGCCTCCTGGATGAGGCACAGCTGGCACGGAAGACACAGTTGCCGCCAGCAGAATCGAAGCCCAACACGGATGATGTTCTGCCGTCTGCTCGCAGCTGGGGGCTACGGTTCTGTCACGTGCATTAGCCATCCGCAGCTGACATGAAAGGCACGCGCTGCTCCCACCTCGTGTCTTATCTGATCGATCAAGTGGGTTCCAGGGACATCGCCACATCCGCCGCTTCGGCTCGTATGCTCTTGTGGTAAGGTGAGTGGATTGAGGACGGCAAGCATTACCAGCAGTATGCAACCTGGCTACTGTTGGAATCATGAACTTGACAGGATCTGTGATTGCTCAATCGGGACATGGTGCAAGTTGCAAGCCACTGGGTCAGTACCATGTGGGAGATGATAGCGAACCCCGCGTGCTGGCATATAGCTTTGCCACGCCCCTTAACTTCAGGAGTTGCACCGGGCATCGACTTATAAGATGAAGAATGACGAAGAACATTTGGTGGTGGGGTTGGGGGGGCATTTGAGGGGACCAGGCTTCTTGGCACCAGGCATCTCATCGATTCCCGCAGTAAGCAGCCCGCTTAGAGAATAATCGATTCCAGTACTGAGCCTGCGCTGCAAGTGAACGAAGCCCAGCCGGTCCTGGAAACGCCGATCCATTAAAATCCAGCCAGATCACAGAACTGTCGCCAATATTACGTTGTACTACAAACCTGAGAAAAGCCAGCCGGCTTAGGGAACCATCGATTCCTGTCAATGCTGCGGCTGTGGGTTTGAGAGCTGTAGTTGCCTAGTCGAAGTTGCCTAGTCGGTTTCCGGCATGCTAAAAAGTATACTCTACCATAAGGAATGCACTCTGAGAAGGCGTGCAAGGGGCATGCGCATTGAAAACAGGTCTTTAGGCTTTCCCATGTGGACAAGGTGAGCAATCAGCCGGCCACGCGCCTGGATGTCATCCAGCTGCAGGAGGCGTTGGACCAGCGGCTGATGGAGCGTCAGGCACTGGCCAAAACCGGAAAACTCTTCAAATCGGAGTTTGCATGTGACCTCAGCGATCTCTCTCTGCCTGTTCTCTTTCTGTTCGTTTGTCTACAATCAGAACTCTTGGTTCTTGTGTATTGCTTCCTGGCAGCCCGTGTTCAAATGTGAAGAGACTCTGAAATAATCTATCCGACAGCAACAGAAACGAAACTGAAGGATTCGAGTCCGGGGCTCATCTTGGTGTTCTTGATTGCTGGGGGTTGTTTTCTGGGGGTTGCTTTCCCAAACACTTTCGCACGAGACCCTTTTGTAATTGATGGCCCATAACATTCACGAGCATCTAGGGAATCCAGGGTCTTCGTTCCTGTTTCTGTGTGGCCCCGTAAAACATTCCTCAGATAATCTAATCATATCTCATTGACTCACAATTTAAATAATGACCCCAAACGGCAACACTTGCGTTTCACCGTGGCAGCAGCAAGTCTCTGGTAGTGGTTTTTACTGAGAAAACCCCTCTGCTTACGTGGTATTCCTTCTCTAATGAAAAGATGGCTTCATGTGGACCTGAGAACCATGTTGTTGCGAGTGAGAAGATGGTGTTCCTCAGGAAATCCTTGCAATGGAGCCAATGCGTCAAGAAGATAAGAGGGATGTACCACAATAGGATGATAGAAAGGGCGGCCGCTGGCAGGTCATGGCCGGGGGCGGGGGGGTTGTGTCCAGCTATGTATACAGTATACCTATCCATAGATACACAAGAAAGTTGAAGAAGTTGGTCAGGCTCGCGAGACTGGGATCTGCCCAGTTCGAGAGGAGCTTTACTCTCAATGCTTTGATGAGCTTATCCGTCAGGCGCAAGCAGTGGCGATGCGGTGCATGCCTTGTGTACTTGTGCTTTGGCTACTGTTCACAGATGTACGAGCAGGTGACAATCAACTGTCCTGAACGTGGACTTTTGCTGCTGCGCGTGCGTGATGAGATCCGTATGTCTATCGCGGCATACCAGACACTGTACCAGAGCAGCCCTCAACTCAGATGCATGACATGTTTGGCGATTGCTGGTTTCTTTCAGCCCATGTGAAGTTCAGTGTGCGGAGGTGTGACCTTTGGCACGCGAAAACAACTGCAGTCCGAGCAGGGCAAGGCAGAGACGGAGCAGATGATTGCCGAGCATGAGGAACAAAAGAAGCAAAGAGAGGCACGGTGCCGAACAGCGCAGCATAGGCTAGTTGCCACGCAAGCATTCGTTAAGTTCTCAGGCGCGTGTTGTGGAGCTCAAGAACAAATGCGAAGCCATTGAGCGCCGGGAAGCGGAACGTCGGGCGGTGGATGAGCGCAAGCGGAAAGAAGAAATAGATTTCCTCAAGCGCCTGGATTGGCAACTGTCGTTGTTTAGTGTGCTGGGCTGCTTGCTGGCCGGAAGAAATCTAGACTGCAAACTCAGGCATCAGCAGCAGCACTTGGAGTCGTTCCTGAAGAGTCACGACTCAAAGTGAGCAAGTCCGATGCTTGATTGCCGTAGACGCCAGCTGCATTCAAAGGGGTTCTGGCAGCTTTCTTGACCTCTGCAAGAGATCATGAGTGCATGCATTTCGTCCTCTCAGGGTCGAAACCGGCCTTCAGAATGTTTCACCCGAACTGGCTGTTTTGTTGCTCCCAGGAAAGAGCTGAGCGCATGCATCACATCACGTAGGTAGGGCTCAGGATTCATGAGGACCTTCTGACGCGCGCTGATGGGAGAGCGATAGGTTTCATGGTGCATGAGATGTGATCTGAAGGCTCGCTGCGATCTCCTGGCTGCTGAGCTCGGCTGGTCCCAACCAGATCGAACGAAAAATGAGAATGTCGCGATCTGCATGCCTACATGCACGGCGAGTTCTCCATAAAATACATACGGGCAGGAGAAATGAAGAAAGGAGGATCAAAATTATATCCTCAAGATTATAAATCCATTCCTTTCCAACTCACCGGGAATCTCGAGAATTCGAAGAAATCCAAAAGTTGAAACCAAGACGAAACAATCACGATATACGTTCTACAGGAATTGAAGGCCTTCATTGTCTAGGGTCATAATTTTTTTTTGGATATTGGGACAAGGAAATCAGAAATCATAATATTTAATAATTCATTCTTAAATGGAGAGATTTTTCGGCGTAATATATACACTGGACTGAAGGAGATCATTGGATCAATATTTCGTGGAGAGTCACGACGAGCAAGCAATAACCTCGGTGTGGGCTCGAATATTGGAGGCTAATGCCGTGCGAGAATCTTGTAATCTTAGAAATATCCCCATACAAGGCTACGGGCTCGATCCCTATTTTCGCTCTGCGGCCGCGCTGTCGGATGCTCCGCCTCCTCTTCCGGTCGATTTGGCTGCTTGTGAGGGCCTTGCAGGGGAATCTTGAAAATTCCCGGAATTTTAACGCTTATTATCTAAAAATCCTGGGAATTTTGGGAATCACCCGGA